>SSNR01000008.1:3906409-3969821 GCA_006937965.1 Callopanchax toddi | reverse complement strand
TATGTAAGTTTGTAGTTACTATGTGCGTGATTGAGGGAGGTATAGTTACCCTGCTGGGGTGGGGGTGGGGGACTCCGTGGGCTCCGTGGCGCTGTGTGGGGCTCCTGCCGTGGACCTGGATGGGTGGGCCGGCGATCTCCCTGCCCTGGGTGGTTTTGGGGAACGGGGGTACTTACTGGGGCCAGCGGGGGAGCTGACCCCCTGGGAGGGCTTGTCCCCCCAGTCTTGCCTCCCCATCCCCGGATTTTTCCCTCCCTCTGCTCCGTCACGTCACCACACACACAGGGCTTTGGGTCACGGGTACGTCATGGGTGTGGAACACCATCTCTGCAGTCCTGTGGCCCAATTTTATTGCACAATTTAAACACTTCCACCCCAGCCATTCTTACATTATGCATCTAGGGTCTTTGGAGAAATTACACCCAGTAATACCCGGGGGGAGGGAGGTCTAGCCGGCTAACCTCTCCTCCGGTGTCATTACCCATCTCCACGCATTTAGACACTTAGGATCCAGGGCGGGGGATGGCGGGCCGCCCCCCACTCTTTTTAAAAGCATCTTACTACAACACGCATCAACACCACATTGGAGCAGGTGGGGGGAGACTTGGGGTCTTCACACACCCCTGTTCTCTGCTTGCTGCCTGGGGCCTGGAGTGGAGCGGGCCGTCTGGTCGGGGTCTGCGGTGGGGGGCTGCTCGGCTGCGGCGGGGTGCGTGGTGGTCTGCTTATCCCCACTTCAGTAAGGGAGGGACCATCTTCTGGATCTCAGGGCCGGCTTCACCCTTAGGGCGCTGGTCCCTGGTCCTGAACATAGAGAGTGCATGGGGAGCGAGAGTGGGTGTATAGCGTCTATTGTGTGTCTTGGTATGTTTGCAGGAATGTGTGTGTGCACGCATGAGGGAGGGAGAGTGATTGTGTATGTGTGTGACTGTTTTTCTGTCAGGTTTCGTCCCCCCCCCCCTCTCTTTCTGTGACATGCTAGGCCCTCCTCGGCAGAGAGTATCCTCCCTGGCTGCGCCTCGGCATTGGTGGTGCCTTTCTCCAGTGGCGTGCTGGGGTGTCTCGGGGTCTGGGTCTGGGTGCTGGGGGCGTCTGCCTGCTCTTCTTCCTGTGGCGGCCTGGTGGGATCTGGGCCCCCGGGGGTGGTCGGGCCTCTGCTGGGGCTGGTTCGCTCCTGGGTCTCGGGTCTCTGGTTCCGGCTAGATCTACCCTGGATGGCCGGCTGCAGGCGGTGCCTGTGAGCTCCTAGCCGCGACCCCCCAGGGGCTCTAGCGTGGCGACTGCCGGGGGGCCCACGTGGGGTGAGCCTCTGCGCCCTCTGGGGGAGAGTTTAGCGACTGCCCTGATGGCGGTCTCCCTGGGGTGTCCGTGCCCTGGGTGGCCTCTGGACGTCTGGGGCCTGGACCTCCTCCGCGTCCTCCGTGGGCCTTGGGGACGGGTCTGTGGCTCCTCGAACTTATTATTGAATGTTTCAATAGAGAAACCTTACATAAACATGCGCGTATATATACACACAGGTGATCACAAGGTGCTCACATAAAGACGGACTCAGGTGTTTTCAGACACATTGACTGGGGCTGTGGTTGACACTGAACTCTCTTGAACTGGTGTATACGTATACATTTGAAGAATATCACAACTGTTGTGTATTCATATGCTGTTTGTTGCTGTTGTATCTTTTCTCCCTGTTTTGTTTGTTTGTGCTTTATTTACAGGTCTAGAAGTGGATTCTTCACGTCTCTTGTTCTCTTCTTTTTCTGTTTACTTTCTCCCCCATCCCTCTTTCTGTACCCTTCCCTTCACTTTCAGGCTCCGTGTCCAATCAACCATAAAAACATTCTAATAAAGATTTTGGGGGTTATATTTAAACAAAAATCAGGAGGAGTTTTATAGCAGTGGCTGTAACCTCTCACCTGAAACAGCAACACTGTTGGGCTTGTTTTTGGCACTCAGACATTATTCTGTTTGCTCCACAGCTGGACAGGACACGGGGTTAAAAAAAAAAAAAAATTTGGGGGATAGCTGTATAGATATTAATTTATTACACTTAAAAATAATTTGTGCTCCAATGAAAACAAGTGTTTTATTCATTGCCTAAACAACACATATCCATGAGTTCTCTGCTGTCATCTGGAGGACATTAGACCAGATATCTTCTCTGGTCCTTGGCAGCAATGGGCCCACATGGCTGCTTCATTTTAACCAAACATCAGTAAGATATGGAGGTTTAAGCCATAACAGGACCCTTCTACCAGGATAAAACCATGATCTGAGATGAACCATTGCCAGATCAAAAGGTGTTCAAAAGGAACAAAATTTTAATTCATATGACTGAGATGAAAAAAAGAAGGAACACCTCTCAGTCGATATTGCTTTCATCCCATCTGGAGTGAGAAATTAAAGCAATTAGGGCCGATGGGCTTCTGAGCAGTCCTTCAAAGTGCTAATAGTGCATCATCCAAGGCGATAATGCTAGTCATAGATCAAATGTTGAAAGGTTAAAAAAGTAGACTGAAACTGGAAAGGTAAGTGCCTCAGAGAATGAAGATGAGCATTTGGTGCTGCTGACTCAACCACAGCTCCAGTCAAAATGATCTCTGACTGGGATCTAAATCTTTCATATGAAACATTTCTCCTCATTCTCTGCATCAGGGAAACAGAGGCAAATGCATCAACGAGAGCTGGCCCCATTTAAAGTAGTTCTGTTGCTTTTGACGCTGCCCCCATGTGGCAGAGAAAAACTACAACAGGTGTGCAAAGCTGTGTGTGGCTCCAACTCAGAACAGAGACAGAACTATGCCAGAGACTCTAGGCTTTCTGTGCTTTAGGCGGCTGGGCCTGTCAGGAAAACTTCTTTGAAAACCTGAAGGGAGCTCAGAGTTGATCCGCTATCTCTTGAGGTAAGGGGTTCTCCAGGATTCTGATAATAGTGCCCTCTATAGGTGCACGTCTTTGCAGGTGAAGTCCTGAGAGCCAACCGAGGACTCGTTAGAGAAAGAGAACCCTGTGGGCACCTTCTTCAGTGTCCCTGTGTTCTAATGCTTGTATGTTTTAATAAAGCAACTTTTTCGGTCCCACCTGTCTGCATGGCTTGCTGCATTTTGATCCTCATCATTCAACTCACTCCAAATTAATGAGCACAAAAATCTCCTACTATCTATTATTCTCTTGCTAAATCCTCAATTAACTGCACGACTGTCTCTGGGCGACATGAAATATCCTCCCTTGCCAAGTTCAAAGGGCACATTTAGCAATTAACACCGTCATGATAAACACCTCTGGGGTTTAAATCTCAGGCTGGCTGCCTGGTTGAATCACTCAGCGTTTGGTGTAGACGTAACAGATTTCTGCTAACCCCCATCACGGCTATCAGAAGTCTCCCGAGTTCAGCAGTTACCTGCTAAATGATGTACCCCGACAGCATCTCAATATCACCATCTATCTTAGTTACACAAAGGTTGTCTACAGGAAGTGTGGAGGGAAAGGTGATTTCAGCGGGGGTTTTATTAAAGCGGCTAACCTCCAAACCACCAGACTCTCCAGAGACGGAGGCCGCGCCGCCCCCCTCCGCTCTTATCTCTATGCTTTTTGCTCAAGAAGGATGAAGAATCTGAACTAAGTCCATGTGTTTGTCTGCAGGTATCCCCTGCTGTTAAAACCCTAAGTGTGCTCATAGTTAAAAACAAATCTGGAACACGATTCCTCTACAAACCTCAAACAAAACATGGCAGGATGGAGACCACATCCTCTGGTTTTAATTTTCTTCTCGCCTGCTTTTCACTCCTTTACAATTCACACATCTCATTTCCCTTCGGGGAATTAACATTTTCTTTTTTTAAATGTTCCTCTATCTGCTAATCCCCTCCCTTCCCCACCTCCTTCACCCTCTTTCCTCCTCACGTCTCTGCTCCTGTGTCCTCTCCTCACCTTTTTCCCCGCATGCATCTCGTCCCTGATTTACTATCCTCCTCTTTTCCATCACATCATTTTTATTCTCTACACATGTGTACAGAATTAATAGCTACCAGGTTATGCCTCACAGACCCTAGCCATCACCTCCTCTGCTCCGGAGCAATGTCTCCAGATGAACTGCTGCTGCCTGGCCATTTGTCAGCTTAGAGATCATGTCCTTGGGCTATTTATTGACTTGGATGCGACATAAGATCGGCAGGAAAAGAGGAAATGCTTCTGTTTGGGCTTCGTTTTGCTTCTCTCCCTTTTACTCTACTCCTGGTGTTTTAGTTTTATTCAAAATATTCATCCTATTTTTGTCACTCCAGAGTGTCTCTTGTTCTGAGTTTTAGCATAGACCTCAGATCTGCAAACCACCACATCCCGTCACAACAAAATCGCCTCCTCAGACATCTGTGCTGCTCCTCTGATATCAACAGTTGTGTTTTTGAGAAAAATAATGTGCTCCCTCTTTTTATCTCTTTTACTTTAATGTGTAAGCTCTTTTCATCCATGTCTCTGTGTTGGAATAACGAGGAGTTATTGGTGAGAAGTGAGAAACCTGGGGAAGCAGGGTTAACTTGGCTGCTGAGGTCAGTAAGAAACAAGAAGAAAGTAGATTTCTGCTAGGGCTGCTCAGTGCTCAGGGGTTAGATCTGTCATTTAACAGCAGGAAGACTCTTGCCTTGGCCTCTAAATTTCTCCTTTCTGTTTGAAATTTGCAGGTTCTCCACATCCATGCATGGTCTTCAGTGTAAATGAGTACCTAATGCAAAAGTGTCAGCCATGGAAAGGTTCATAAAATAGTATTTGCATGAACTGAATCAACTCCAAGTTTCAAGAGTTTTGTGGAGTCATTATCAGCAAACTCCACAAAACTCTAATTTAAAAGCACAGTAACTTTTTCATATTTTTAAATCTTTTTCTTGAGCCACTATGTGCTAATATGTTTGATTGGATGAATGCTGTAATTGTTATGTAACCCTGTTAGTCTTGGCCAGGACGCTCTTGCAAAAGAGATTTTTAATCTCAATGAGACTTTTTTCCTGGTTAAATAAAGGTTAAAAAAATAAATAATATGACCCTTTACAGGGTTAATGAAAGTCATTCAGCCCCATCTGGCGCTTAGATCCAGAATACCACGTTTGCAACTTCTGAGTCTCCGATCCGGTGCCCCTGAAGTCTCACAAAGTCACGTATCTCACAGAGCTAGGATAACCCAAAGTGGCTAGCTGGTATGCTAGCACCGGAGTGTTTTTGGCTCATGATTCCTGATTTTCTTTGATCTCTTCCTGCTTGAACACAGCTGATTTCTTTGAAAGAGTAAATCACCGCTCATGTAGAAAGCAATGAAGGCTGAGGAGACATTTCAACAGTCAGATTTAGGTATTTCTGAGCAGAAACAATGCTAACGTTTTTACAACAGTGATTTAAAACGGACACTAGGCTGTGCTAAAAACGAACCAAAACTGAATAGTATGACTTTAAACAACTCTAACCTATCCCTTTAAATGAGTATAGAACATGAGTGAATGAATACTTAATTGCACTTAAGATCAACTTTTTGATTAAGCTAAAACATTTTTCTATTTTTCACTAATGTGCTTGCAATGTTTGCTTATTATCTGAATAATTAAATTTAGACATTTGAAAAAAGTCGTATCTAAGCTAGATTAAACAACTTGAGACTAAATTATGGCTCAATTAACATTTGAAATGATGTGAGAAAGCCATGTTGAGAACAAAGATGAACTGAAAAAGTTAACTGAGGCTTCAGCCTAAATATGTTCTCATATGTTGATCTGAGGCAATTGCTTAATATTGCAACAGACTGGTGAAAGTGGGTAATGAAAGTAAAAAAAAAAAACTATTCATAAGTTCTTAAATTTTGCACACTTTACTGCATGCACACCTTCAATGTAGACATATAAAATGTGTCTCTTGCAAAAAAAGAGAAAAAAAACTAACTTTAATTTCTAAACCATGAAAAAAGGCTATACTTTTTGGGCTGCATTGTTTTGTATTTTTTGGTGGCAATGGAACCCATATGGTGAGATATTACAATGTAACCATTATATTCACATTTTAAACAATGATATTTATATTTTAAAGTAACAATTTAAGGTACTAATGGTAAACTTTTTATTCCAACATCCGTACAACTTTTAGGATTCTTTTTAGTTTAGTTGAGTTTTAGTAGATTCTAGGTCTAAAATTTACTCCACCAACTCGCCAACCTGTCAGTTAAAGTAAAATTTGATTTGGATGGTTGTCATGTCAATAGTGACACTATAAAACATATGAAGACCTCGTTATTGCCTAAATGTGCAGATCGTATATCTATCATGGGACAAGTTCTCATTATGAATAAAACAACTAGCTTTTTGTGGAGAACAGCAAAGTGGACTGAGAGTCCTAAAGACACATTTTATGGGGTTTTGTAAAAATATGGTACCCTTAACCAAAGAGTATACTAGTATCATAAGAACAACTTGAAATCATCAATCTGAAACAGTTCTAAAGAATAAACTTATTGTTCTTTGATCAAAGCGTGAGTCATTTATGAAAAAACAACAAAAAACACAATGTCCTTACAAGTTATTTGAACAAACTTCACAACAGTCATCATCATGTTGTGCTCACTGGCAGCCTCAGTGCATTAGGCTTCACACAAAGGAAACACACACTCTGCACACTTTTTAATCCCCCATTGATAAGGCCATTTAAATGCTTTTACTCCCCCGCTGGTTTCTCATGTAACACTCTGATAGTGACCAGCAGCTGCTTTTTATTCACAGGACTTTAAAACAAAATAGAAAGGATCGAAGCAAATGGGCTTGAAATGTTCAGGAAGAAAATGTTAAAACCTGCTGGAAAGTAGATGCACCTCCTATGCTGAGTAACTGAGTTCATCTGAATGCACTTTGGTTCCATTATAATCAAGTCAGGCGGAAACAGGCTGTTTACGTGGAAGACTGCACGAGGTGTATGTCCCACACAAATGAGCAGCGCAAAAGTAGAAATACCAAACATGCTGCAATTATGGTCTTCTCAAATATGCGAGTTTCATTAGTGCTAATCAGCTGTGGCAGATAAACAGCAGAGCATCTGGCTTTTACACTCTTAAAATGATGCATCTGCACATGTTGAGTGGATGGCTTCCATTTGAACACGGATATGGATGCTGCTCATGGGGTAGGGAGAGATTAGATCCACATGGGATTTAGTTACATATGGTCTCAAAATTACAAATCCTGTCATATCTGTATATTCACATCTGATGTTTTCAAACATTTTTTGTGCATTCTGTTTCATCTATGACACATGTAAGAGTTGCATTTCACATAATTACATAATTTGAGTGATTTGTGAAAGCTTTAACGCTGATGTTTTCATCCTGTGATATGTAATCTTTGTAAATATGATTGGGTTGATGCTTGAGACGTGTGAAATCTGGCTGTTCTGTGTGTGTTTTTGTTCCTGAGTGGGTAGAAGGCTTTGCACACCTGAAGGTGTGATTGTCAGTTGTTGTAAGACACTACCTTGGCACAGTAATTGCCTCACACCTGTGCACGCCGACTATGAGTGAACATTATGTATTTAACATCACTGCTGAGCGCTGACTCTTTTCTCTACGCTCTCAAAAGCCCAGGAGGGCTACAACACAAGCAGGGTGTATGATTAATAAATGGCAATGCTTAGAAAGAACACTCAGGGTTTCAACCTAAATATGAGACCTCAAATTAAGCACCTGCAAAAGAAACTGCTTTATGTGTGAAAACTGTCTCAGAAAATGAAAAATAGTTAGCTAGAAATGTGCTATAGGAACCAAGGCCCTGTGTTAACATAGTGGTGTATCAGCAGAACTGCTGGCTATGTATGTAAACAATAAAACGATTATATTACTGTATTTTTAAATTAGGACGCTGGTCCATTGGACCCATGACAAATGAATCACATTACTGTATTATGTAATCAATTACATTTAACTTTTAAAGGCATAATATGCAGCATTGGCTTGTTTTTAGCACCCCCTAGTGTCCGTTTCACTGTTGTAAAAACGTTACCATTGTCTCTGCAGAGAAACACCTAAATCTAACTGTTGAAATGTCTCCTCAGCCTTCATTGCTTTCAAAGAAATCAGCTGTGCTCAGTCAGGGAGAGATGTTTTAAAAAGCAGGAACCATGAGCTAAAACCACTCCGGCACTAGCATAACAGCTAGCCACATTGGGTTAGCTTAACCCTCGCAAGACACTGACTTTATGAGACTTCAGGCCACCAGACTGTAGACTCAGAAGTTGCAAACGTGGTATTCTGGACACGAGCAGCAGATGGGGCTGAGTGAATTTTCATTAACCCTGTAAAGAGTCATATTAGCACATACTGGCTCAAGAAAAAGATTTAAAAACATAAAACATGTACATAGTGTGCCTTTAAATGCAATAAAAATGCACAATCCCCATTTAAGGTAAGATCCACTTACAAGGGATTGTAGATTTGTATTTACCATATTTCAAACATTTCTTACTTTTTTGGGAAGAAATCTACTAAATATCCAGAGACGTGATAGTTCTTTTTTTTATTAATACTGAATGAAGCTGATTTTTGTGTTTATTTTGACCTGTGAACTTAGGGTTTAACACGTTACTACTTGATACATTAGGTAAAATACAAAAAATTATTTAAAAAAAAAGTTTCTGTAGAAATATATGGAAGAAATTCAGACCCGTCTGTACTGTAGGTCTTATCTTATCTTCTCACCTAGATAATTTTTTTAATAATACAATTTTTATTTGTTTTTGTTGACATAATTGTTGACAGACAGATAAAAACCTTAAAGTGAACATATGAGCGAGAACATGATGCTGCTATAACATATATATCTACCAGTGTTGTGCAAAAAAAATCCCTACCCCTTTCTGTAAAGGCACTCCTATCATGTTAAGGGCATCCACACAGGTTGAAGTGTCAGCACTAATCTGCTCACGTATGTGCTTTTAAATCAAATGAGTAAACTCAGAATTGGCCAATACTTAAAAAAAATTCTACCTACTTAATCAGCTGAGTGATTAATCAGTCAAACTCTACTTTAAATTCACATGACGATGTGCCAAACTGTGGAAAGACTGCATGTGAACTCAATCTGCTCTCTTTAAATCTATGATTTTAGCTCAGAGCACAGATCTAAGTTCTGGCGTTCAAAGGGTTTCTAAAAGACGATTTTGTAACTTTTGCCCTGTTGGCACATTGAGCACATCCCTCTGGAGCCAATGAGCTAAAACGTGGAAAAACTCCCACGTGTCGTTAGAAAAAGACAAGGAAAAGCCCCAAGCAAGCCACATAACGAGCACAAAGACATATTCGCCACAGTCAGGTGAAGCCACTCGCACTTCTGTGAATGTGACGGGCGGAATGAGCTGCTCTCATCCTGTTCATCACCATCACCCTGGAAAATTACAACCTCTTGTTGCTAGGGCCCGAGCTGTCAATAGCAGAGTGTGTAGGCTGTGTGGAAGAGTGACTGATACAGAGGCAGGAGAGAGAGTAGCAGGTCAGGTGAAAAGTCAGCATCCTCCCACCCTGAGTGGATCTGCCGGTTGCTACTGGCAACCACTTTCAAAAGAAGAGAAAATGTCCTTTTAATTTTCTTGCACTGGCATCACATAATAACAAGCTTCAGTCAGACCTCTTAACGGTATTATTAGAATATCGATCTGCTTATGAGATTTCTGCTGTATCGGACATGAGAAATACTACAGAAAACCTTGTTTTAGCATGATCAGAACAGAAGAGGTGGGATATTGTTATGCTTTAAACATGGTATGCACCAAACACACAATTAGAAGGGTTACACTAACTCCCACACTGCTTTACTGTGCATTTGAATTAATGGTTACAGACTGATAATTAGCCCTCTTTACATGCAGTGGGAAAGCTTTGAATATTAAATTATATTCCTTTTTTGCTCATCTGTATATTTCAGTTAGAAACTGATTATCTCTGTGAGAGTCATCACTCACTCCAGTCAAACTCTAATCTTTTACCACTCGGTAGATGAAGAACATCATCAAGGGGGCAGAGCGACTTCAGTACAGGCTTTATGAAGTCTAATAAAGGTGAATCAAAGACTGAAATGTGTGTGTTAGGGTGACATTGTGTTAGTACTGGTGGAACTGGAAATACATTGTCAGAATGCTTTTGGAAACAGGAATCCTACAAGCCCTAACTCAGACTGGTGGAACAGTCTGTCATTTTTGTTAAGAAATTCAAATTTATTTTTCCTTCTTGAGCATAAAAACACAAAACAACAAGTCACATGACCAACAATAGCACACAGAGAGCATAACCTTGACAAACACCAGTGTTGTATCTAAACAAGGGAAATTATTCAAATCCGGAGCACAAAACGTTTGATGTTTTCTCAACATATGAAAATCATCTAGTTTATGTGTAATTTTGACAGTAAATAAGCACATACTTCAAACTGTTTTGCTTGTTGAAGAAGTTCTGCTTACAAAATCCCTTGAAGTATATGTAAGAGTTTCTAGTTTTCTGCATTCCTTGAACTCAGCAAGTATTCAGACTTGATAAAATCCTAGAAGACAATCATCTCTGATAAAACCTCATTCAGTTACAATGAGCCTGGTGAACCAGACCGTCGGTTCTGCTCTGCAGACTTTGGTCTAGCCACGCTCCATTGGAACCGCAGCAGCCCGCTGATTGGTCCGGTGAGTCTCGTACCGGACAAATCACAATGCACTAACGATTTGGTGGGTGGGATTAGCCGATGACGGCAGAGCTCCGACTCTTAATTAAACAACATGGCAGCAGCTCAGGAGCCGCGTTCGTTTAAAACAGCTTTGTCATCAACTTTGGGCGCATTAGATTTGGGCTTTTCTTTAAGATGTGAACAGATAGAGGAGCTTAAGTCTTTTATTTTGAAACAGGACGTATTGACCACTTTGCCGACGGGACACGGTAAAAGTTTAATTTACCAGCTGATACTGGTTGTTGCTAAACGGCGAATAAAAATGAATAAAATTTAAAAAATAATAAGGAGGTGAATAAAAATTATTATGAGGAAAGTTGAAGGTGGGTCTAATCTAAACAATGTTACCATACAGATGCCTGGAAACATAGGGATTTTTCAGTCACAGGTGAGCTATAAAACTATCAGTTCTCAAATGTTTTCAGTCGATCCTTTAGCTGACAGCATTCCTCACCCCACTCTGTACCTGCAACATGCAAATAAACAATCCAGCCTTCATGAGTGAGAAAAAGTCTGTGAAACAGTCAGTATCCAGCTGATGTAGCAGAACGGATCCCCTGTGTGTTCAGGAGTTGGATATCTGACTCAGGAGTTATTTATTAGAAACGTTCTAATCTGAATTTCTGCTAAACATTTATAACAGCAGGTTTTGTTTCTGCTCTGTTTTACTGTCAGGCTTTTACTAACCAAATATTACAGTTTTGTAGATTATTTATGAGTATTCATTTGATTAGCAAAAAAATAACACATGACCCACAACACAAATAAAGACGCTCTATTAGTTTCACATCAGCACATTATGTAAATGGAGCTGCCCCTTCTCACTGTTCTAATTTTAGCAGCATCTTGTAATTAGGATACTGACTTCTAGTTCAGCATCATTAGTTCAGCTTTTAAAAACAGAGCTGGTTAAATGTTGGAGAACACTACAGTGGTCAGCTACTTTCCTCTCAATGAGGGGAAACACACGGCCCCTATTGCATATATAGTTACCATGGGGTTTAAAGTTTCACATTATTTTGTGTTTTGTAATTTTCTGTTATGCTAAAACTATTTTGTTTATCTTTGTGAAAGAAATCCATACTGTATGTGCTGGACAAGATTCTCTGTACGCTTCAAATGCTTTTAAATAAAAATGCAGGGAATTCAAATATATTGTAGTGAGAGAATTCTAGGAAAACCCTGTAGAAGTGTTACCTAAATACGTTAATCAACAGAAATACTGTGCGCAAACAAACATCTCAGGACTATAAAATCACATAGTTCTAGATCTAAATTAGTTCATGCAGCTAAATGCATGCAACTGGACCAAAAACTTTATGGAAATTGTTCTGCATTGCACCTTCTCCTAACTGAGAAAAAAAACAAAAACAACTATTTACATTACACCTAATTAAAGTCACGTTTTAAAGGTTTTTAATAGCTAGATGGCCTTTGTAGTATTCTTTTCCAGACTGTAAGCACTCACATGTGTAACAAAGTGCACGCCGTATATTTCCATACAAAAAAGAAGAATGCACAGATGCCAAGAATTTCCTGAAGAAACATCGAAGACAAAGCAAAGACTACATGTGCTAACCTTTATTTGTTTAGATGGTTAAAATCCATCAAAATAAATAAATAAAACTCCCTCCTGTGTTTAAATAAAAATCTAGAAATTGTATTTGCTACATCAACAGCCCGACACAACATGCTTTATGACGGCAATAAAGGCAGAGCTGGGCACACATTCAAAGCAGAGCCGTCCTGATAGAGCAGAGTGGAATCCACGCCAAGACTATTTGTGGGTGGTACAGACTATCACACAAATTCCTGCTCGCTCGCAGGTATGTGCTTTCACTGACATGGGAAAAAAAAGACAATTAGACAAACTGTAATCTGCTGCAAAATTACAGGAGGAGAAATCTGAAGCAGAACGGAGAAGGTGACAAACAGAGAGAGAGATAAACATCCTCCGTGGTGTGTGAAACAATGGTCTATCAAGCAGCAATTAAAGGAAGCTTCCACTGCACAAATCAGCATTAAAAGTGTTTATTGTTCACACAGTTTAGAGTAGTTACAATAGTTTTTATTGACTGCCCAGAAAAAGAGATCATTTGATAAAAAATGAAAATTAAAACTGAGGTTTTCTCTCAGGCTGACTGCTGGTTTAAAGGAGTTTGTAGCTTTGATTCCAGATTCACTGAGCTCTCTGTCTCATTACAGCAGAGACAATGAACAGCAGTTATTTAGAACAGTTGCTTCACTCAGCTTCATGTTCCTCTGAATAAACATGCTTCCAATGATGTGACTTTTTTTGAGAATGAAGTCTTCTGAACAATCTGCATAGCTGGATTAACTGCTACTGCTATTCTGTTTACATGAAACAATGTCTAGGTGCAATGGGAAGAACGTTTGTGATCTGGCAGTGGAGTTATTTTCCACAAATAAACAGCAAGTCTCCTAAAATAAATTACAAAAAATCAGTTTAAGCATTTTTTTGATGTATAGTTAAAATTCAGTTTGATTCACTGATGATCAATTCAGCACATGGGCTAGAAGTTTTTCAGTAAACCTTTATCTCTCTTCTTCTGATGTGTTTTAATGTGAAAGAATAAACTGAAAGTGAGGCTAATGCTAACTCTAAGGCTCTAACGCAAAGTTCAGACCATCACATATATACAGGTCCGTCTAAAAAAATTAGCATATTGTGATAAAGTTAATTATTTTCTGTAATGTACTGATAAACATTAGACTTTCATATATTTTAGATTCATTACACACAACTGAAGTAGTTCAAGCCCTTTTATTGTTTTAATATTGATGATTTTGGCATACAGCTCATGAAAACCCAATATTCCTATCTCAAAAAATTAGCATATCATGAAAAGGTCCTCTAAACGAGCTCTGAACCTTATCATCTGAATCAACTAACTCACTCAAAACACCTGCAAAAGATTTCTGAGGCTTTTAAAAACTCCCAGCCAGGTTCATTACTCAAAATCGCAATCATGGGTAAGACTGCCGACCTGACTGCTGTCCAGAAGGCCATCATTGACACCCTCAAGCAAGAGGGTAAGACACAGAAAGAAATTTCTGAATTAATAGGCTGTTCCCAGAGTGCTGTATCAAGGCACCTCAGTGGGAAGTCTGTGGGAAGGAAAAAGTGTGGCAGAAAACGCTGCACAACGAGAAGAGGTGACCAGACCCTGAGGAAGATTGTGGAGAAGGACCGATTCCAGACCTTGGGGGACCTGCGGAAGCAGTGGACTGAGTCTGGAGTAGAAACATCCAGAGCCACCGTGCACAGGCGTGTGCAGGAAATGGGCTACAGGTGCCGCATTCCCCAGGTCAAGCCACTTTTGAACCAGGAACAGCGGCAGAAGCGTCTGACCTGGGCTACAGAGAAGCAGCACTGGACTGTTACTCAGTGGTCCAAAGTACTTTGGAAATCAAGGTGCCAGAGTCTGGAGGAAGACTGGGGAGAGGGAAATGCCAAACTGCCTGAAGTCCAGTGTCAAGTACCCACAGTCAGTGATGGTCTGGGGCGCCATGTCAGCTGCTGGTGTTGGTCCACTGTGTTTTATCAAGGGCAGGGTCAATGCAGCTAGTTATCAGGAGATTTTGGAGCACTTCATGCTTCCATCTGCTGAAAAGCTTTATGGAGATGAAGATTTCATTTTTCAGCACGACCTGGCACCTGCTCACAGTGCCAAAACCACTGGTAAATGGTTTACTGACCATGGTGTTACTGTGGTACTCTCCTGACCTGAACCCCATAGAGAATCTGTGGGATATTGTGAAGAGAAAGTTGAGAGACGCAAGACCCAACACTCTGGATGAGCTTAAGGCCGCTATCGAAGCATCCTGGGCCTCCAGAACACCTCAGCAGTGCCACAGGCTGATCGCCTCCATGCCACGCCGCATTGAAGCAGTCATTTCTGCTAAAGGATTCCCCACCAAGTATTGAGTGCATAACTGAACATAATTATTTGAAGGTTGACTTTTTCTGTATTAAAAATACTTTTCTTTTATTGGTCGAATGAAATATGCTAATTTTTTGAGATATGAATTTTGGGTTTTCATGAGCTGTATGCCAAAATCATCAATATTAAAACAATAAAAGGCGTGACCTACTTCAGTTGTGTGTAATGAATCTAAAATATATGAAAGTCTAATGTTTATCAGTACATTACAGAAAATAATGAACTTTATCACAATATGCTAATTTTTTTAGACGGACCTGTATTTGATCCAGTTCCAACAACGTGTCGACAAAACACTGAAAAGATGTCCTCCCAAAACACAAACATTGTTTAGATATTACTCTGGTACATTGTTTGTGTTTAGTGTTAGTGGTGTTGGATGCTGGGAGCCTGCAGCTGACCTCTTTGCCTCAGCTCACCATAGTCAAGTAGATATTTAAGAAAATCCTATATCTGTTAAATAAAATCCACACATTAACAATTTACACCCAGTTGTGTCCACATTTTCCAAATCATGGAAATCATTGGACCTTACATTAAATTTGGATTGGGTATACAGTAAAAGAAACTTTATAAATATTGGGGGATCCCCTGTAGGCATGGTTAAATGCGAACATAAATAACGAGTTTGTCAAGTCCCCTAAATGTATTCATAATTGACACATCCACCCATCCATATAAACATCCATATTTCATTTCCATTCTTTGTGACCTTGCCACTCTGCCATTGACTTTTATTTTGGACTGTGGCTGAGTAGGAAAGATGAATGGCTCCTACATTGGGTTGCATATCATCTTCATCTTCCTCTGCTGCCATGTGCAACCATGCAGAGTAATTAAAGGAGCACATTTTCTCAGTGGATGCTGCAGTGTTTGTGTCCAGAACTTTAAGGTGACCCTTGTTCATGAGCTTTGACAAACTCTTCCTGGTAAACAGGAAAGCTCTCTTTGAGACAGACAGGACTCGGTGTGATGTGACTCACTCATAACTTACTTCACAGTTCAGCTCATTGATGCATGGCCTCACCAGCTTGTCTAATGGTCACATTATTTGCATGTTTCCTCTCTTGATATTAATGTTTTATGTTGGTGTAGCACACACATCCAATTAACTCTGACTGACAACGAGAGTAGACACTACAGCCCTTCACAGTGATGACATTCCTGAAACAGTCTTCTAAGTTTGTCCTCTTATGGTCAATATGGACTCTTTAATAATTAGTCGACTAATGAGCAGGACTATGTAACGCACAGCTGGTCCAAAAGAGCAAGCAAAGACAGAACAAAAGCCTACAAACAGTGCTAATGAATCTCTAAACATGTTCTGCTTGTTTTCAGAAAAATACACATCACAAAACAGATGGAAGTGGAGGTTATAAGCTTTAACAAGAACAAGGACAGCAAAGTAGAAGTGAAAACTGGAAAATCATGTAGCAGCTCTTACGCGTTTAATGAGTATCCAAATTCACTTTCATATGGTCAGGTCATTTTCCACAAGGGGTGTGAAAAACAGAATACTTGTGCAGTTTGCAGACAAGCACTCAAGTAATAATAAAAGAGAAGAGAAAAATAAATAAATACTGAGGTGAAAAGGCTTTGTAAACACAGGGCCAATAAGGATGGAGAACAGAGTAAAACAAAACGAAGTGAACGAATGTCATTCAGCTCCCTTTGTACTGCAGACATAAGTGAAACACTCATGACCAAATTCACAGGATTGGACATAAGAGTCATTTTTTCTTGTAAACACATCTGAAAAAAAATGTGTCTTATATTCAAGCTGTAGATTTCTGCATATGAATAAGGAGTGCAACGACTCAGAACTGAAGTGACCTGCAACAGCTGACTGAATTCTGCCGTCAATCGCTTACTGCGTAAATTCAGCTGGGCACATACAGCAAGGAGTACAGTAAAATCACCACAGGGACTGGATGCTGCAGCAGCTGCATGATGGGAGTAAACATCCTGAACAGAGATGTTCAAAAGTTGGACAAGTGAACCAACAACTGAGGAGAGGTTATGATGTAAACTTTAATCTCATGGTGATAAATGCAGCAAAGTCAGTAAGCAACTCTCAAACAGCCAAGAAATATGATGTGTCAAAGTGTGATGCTAGGAGATGGAGAGCCCTAAAAGAAAGCACGAGAAGTCGCTAGAAAGACAAACGTTTTTGATTTTAACTTCAGAAACACTGCAGATTACTTTATTGGTATCCAATATGTATAAATATTCACGTGGTTGTACATGTTACTAAACTTATAAAAGTGCTATATGTAATTTTTTTAAAATAAAAAACATTTTCTATATAAAAGATGAGATTTAGTTGTTTAAAAGCCAGGGAGTCTGTCTTATAATCAGGGTTGTCTTAAAATTAGAAATAGCACCTGCATCAAATGCTGCACCAGTGCAGTTTGCCCACATTCAAAGGAGGTATTGTGTCTGTATTTAAAGGCAAACACAATATGTAAAGTCCTTGTGTGGCAAAAAGTGTCTGATTCTCAAAGAATGCAACAAACATTTAGCAAGAAATAGTTACCTTCTCCTGAGAACAGTGGTAATTATAGATCTAGAAAAAATGACTATAAGAAGCTGCTGTTGGACTGTTGCCTTCACAAAAAGAGGACAGGTGCGTCAGGAAGAAGCTAATTTATTCTTTTTCGGCAATGAGAGGCAGAAATTGTAGGATCATTGAAGGAAAATGCTTTTCTTTTTCTTTTTGTAACTTTGTTTCTCCTGTTTTTGGGAAAGAAGTCCATCTCAGGAATGTTCACCAAAAGCAAATGTGACCAGAAGCTAAAAGAATACAAAATCCTAGGAAGAAGCAGATAGCAGGAACAATTGGGGTGAAAATAAAAGACCTGCTGCACATTTTGAGTGAATCACTGAATGAGAGTGCAGGCTGTGAGGCTGTGCCACATTGTACTTTTTATGATGACACCAGTATAGCCATTTGCATGATTAATAAACGTAATACTGATGATAAAACAACACAACTAATTTACATTTAGGAAATAGCTTGGCTGCAAGGATTGACCTCCAGCAACACACAATTTTCAGTAAAATACACAAGCCTACATATATACTAGAAAAGGTGAAAAGACAACAGAAAAAAACACAAAAGAAGGCAACATCTGCAGCAGGCTCGTGCAGCCAAAAGGTAAACAAATGACCTGACGGAGCATCACTGCAAGACTCACTAGTTGCACTCTGTATGAGAGCAAAAGCAGGCAGCAAGTGGAAATTACTGATAATGTTATTGTTTGGCTAAATTTATGATCTCTGGTGTTTGTATTGCTAGCTGTGTTGCTATAAAATCAGTATCACGACCTTTCCTGAGATATCCTCACATAACGCTGAGGTTATGTGGGTCATGCCCAGCAGACAGAGGAATCACAAACATCGAGCTGCATGTAAACATTCACCCGAAGATCCACGCTCCTCCAGACATAAACCCTGAACCCGAGGTCAAAGGTTTCCAAAATACTGAGAGCAATAAAAACTTCATAACACAATCAGTCCTCGCTAACCATCACGAAGTGAACAGAGCAGAAGATAGGAGCTTCGTTCCCCTCCCTGCGTCTTTCTCTCAGTGTGAAGTTAACACCACCTCCTGCCCACCCTGGGAGCAGGGAATTGAATCTTAATTACCTAGATGCTCCATCTTATGTTTCATGGATGAGTGGCCTCATTTGTTAGTTAAAACCTTGCCTGACTCTCAACACACTCTGTGCCCAAGAACTCATGTTCTTCATGTGAACTGAGTTAATGTCCCAGAGATCTGCTCTAATGGGTTACATGTGGGAACGAACATGCTATTGATGAGCTAAATTAGACTCCTGGGTGGATGTCATTATGGGATTGGACAACCTAAGGTTTAAACTTTAGCCTGCCAGTCACGGTTGTCACCTTGTTTTGCTCAGTTCAGTTGTTTTATTTTCTAAAAATCACTTCTAATGATGTTTAGTGAAATTACTGCTGGTCCTAAACTGTTAAGTCAATACATGTATGAGCAAACAATTTTCTTCAACTTCGTAGTGAAGAAAGCTGTGATTTTGATCATTAATTGTCAAAAAGCAATTAGGAGTTTAATTAGAATCAATCTCAGACGTGAGAATCAGTGAGAAAAAAAGAGCAGCAGCAACATCTCCAGCTTTTATTACATTATTATTGAGCAACGTTATAGCTAATAAGCACATTATCTGTCAGTCAGAGAGCTGATGGGATGACAGCAACACTCAGGACTTAAATGCTGTCATGTGCTTATCAGGCAGCTGAATACATGAACATATGCAGCACAACAAACGTTCTATTTCTTAGTGGTAAAGTATAAATATGTAATTAATTTAAAAAATGTTAGTGACTGATTTTGACATTTGGCCAAGTAAGTTACAAATGCATTTGAAGAAAGACAATTCCTACAATTCCTTATACCTACAGCAATGAAATAAATAGTGACATGTATTATTTCATATAAGCATGATTTAAAAAAAAAATTCCATTCTTTTCTCTCTTCAACTCTTGCTCTCCCTCTTTTTCTTTTTTTTTGGTTATTTGACTGTTTTTCTCTGCCTGTCTTCTCTGTTGCCCAAGCCAAATGCAGTCATTTGTGCTGTAAACTCAATTCAGTTAATTACACAACAGGAGGAGTATCTATGTCTCTTTCTGTTGTAGAGTTGGTCTGCTCAAGGCAATCTGATCCACCATCCTATCTGCTAAGGCTGTCAGAACAGGGCAGGCTATAACATTTAAATTCAATGAATAGATTTTTGAAAAATCAACATGTTTTGTCTTTTTCTAACAAAGCAAAAAATAAAAGCATATAACATTTCTGATAACCTCTACCTCTTTTTTTGATAAATTACTTGAACTCAAAACAGAACATTAGGGACAAGAAGAAAATCTATAACCAGATTTAGAAAGGTTTTCATAAAGGCAGCTCAATTAATCCTTGATGACAAGGCAACAAGATGAATAGATTAACACAGAATCCATTAGGCATTCCATCTGCCATTATTACAATGAGACAAAGGCACTCATGTTAATAATATACAGTAGATTAACATAAATCTTATAATTGCTGGTACATCATAAGGGCTTTCATATAAAGATAAAAAAGGAGAAAATGTTATGCTGGAAAAGTTAAGATGTTCCAAAAGTTTGACACACTTTCCCAAGATGTAACCTGAAAGAACATATCTGTAGAGTATGTGTGTGTTACAAGTTATCAAGTTAGTTTTGAGACTTTTTGCTCAGGAAATGTCAAAAATTTCTTCTCTCAATTTTATTCGAGCTTGCTCTCAATCTGACACACATGACCAAGCTATCACATTCACCATAAAAATAAATAAAAAAACCCCTCAACATCCTTCAAGTTGTTTTTGTGCAACCACATAAAATGTATCAGAATATCCCAGCAGCCAAAACTAAACCTGAACCTCCCCAGGAGCTGAAAACCCCTGAGCTACTTGTGAGAGTGTGTGTGAGTGAGAAGAAGCAGAAGAACATCCAGGACAGATGCGCAGAGGGAGGGAGAATCAATAAAAACCAACACAGAGCTCTGAAAGTCAAACATTATTTGCCATGTAGATTTCCCTCCTCCATTTTTTTTTTTGCATTCATTTAGCATCCCAGTTTCCCCTCGTGTGCAGCAGTAGTGAGTGTGTGAATGCATAAGTGGATTGTGTGTTCCCTAAAATTAGATAAAACTTTGATGAAGCCCTCAACACAGGCAATGCCTGTGGCGGTACAGTGTGCCTGTGCTGTCCTTGTGTATGCCTGTGTGACATTTTCAGCTCATTACTCAAACACACAACCATCTGAAAGAACTAAAGGCCTAGTTTTTTTTTGTAGGGGAATAAACAGCAAAAATGCCTTCTAAAATGCACAGCGTCAGCGCAACAAGAAAAACTTCACAATTACACGTTCTATTCCTCTTTTCACTGACACTCTGTCAGCAGAGCTATATAAAGTTTTAATACTCTCAAAATAAGCAACTTTGCAAAAAAAAAAAAAAGAAAGGTGCTGTCAAAATGAGGCTAAATGAATGCACAAAAAGCCTGTTTACCTCGCTAATGTTGCTCACCAATTTTTCACACAAACTGCAAGCACACACACAATTACCTGAACTCTGCAGGGAGACACAATGCGCTCACAAAGAGTGGGAAAAGCTGCCAGAAACCTGTCTCCAATTAAATCCTGCCTACACCTTCCAAGTCATTAAGAGCTGAGCCGGTAATGTGTTGAGATGTAGCAAAGAAAGAAAGAATGAAGAAGAAGAAAAAAAAACCTTCAGCCAATTAAGAAAGTGACGCCCGACTCATTCTACGCCGCTGCTATCATTACATCACACACCTGTGTCTCTCTGACTGTGATGTATTTTTGATAAAGCAGACCGGCGTGCTGAAATTGGATTTAACAACAGTAAGATTTCACACCTGAAGGGGTCTCTGCTGGCATGGCTCGACGTGCTAAAACTCTACGTTGTTTCAGGCAAACTTTGTCGTCTTGTACATGAACTACAGCACATTAAGCGGAGCAGCTTTATTGTTTGAGCTGGTAACAAAAAAAAACAAGTTTAATCTCACTAAGTAGGAATGGGGTGTTGTGTTTTTAGAGAATGAAATGACTTTAATTTTTCTGTTCCTATTTCTTTTTCTTATTATAGTTGGTTAAAACTAATAAGAAAAAACAACTAGATATGCATATTGTTTTATTGCTAGTCAACAGCAAGTAAGAGATATAAGAGTGTTACCTGGGTTAGCTTAAAAAACCTAAAGTCAATAATAAACACCTAAAATCAATTTTCAGTCAGAGTTCTTCAGCCCCACAGATGTCCCTCAGCCTTGTTGTCCAGGTGTGAGGTTGTTCAATTTTCTGCCTGAAGAAAGGAGGGTGAATAGTTCCATAATCATGTTATTTGCTCTGGTGCTATATGTTGGTCCTCTAGAGGAGGGAGGCTGCTGTTTGTCATTTTTGAGACTCTCTAATCAGTCTTTGCAGCTCTTTCTTGTCAGTTTCAGAGCAGATTGTTATGGAAGATGCTGTCTAGCACAACAGCACTGAGCATTTTTCAGCCTCCTCATTAGAAATAAGAAGTATTAGTGAGCCTTTTGAACTGTGCTGGCTGTATTTTACTTTTTCCCATTTTATGCTTTGGATTTAATGGATGCTGAGGCAATTATTCATCATAAAACAGCAAAAGTAGTTAGTAAAACAAATGGCAGCTATAGTTCAAAGAGCCCAACAGAATGGTAACATTGACCAGTGTGTTTAATTCTGATCAGTGATTCAAAGTGCTAAAACTGTATTCATCATTATTTAAAAACAAAACTGTAAGAAATTAAAAGATCTTGCACATGTTCACTGTAAAAATGCACAGTTTGTTATGTGCAGTGTTTTGACCTGGAGTAGAGAGTCCAGTGTACCGTAGATATGTAATGCATTTTTTACAGTAACAAATTCACCTTGTTTCACTCTTTGTGTTTAACCATAACCGTAACTTATTCTGAAAGCTACCTGGAGACAACATATTCTGATGTGCTGGGAGATTACTATCAAATCTGTTTAATTAGGGGCTTTTTCCAGTCAGGGGTTAGCTCACCTTTGCTACGTTATTAGCAACACCTCCCTCTGTTGCACCAAGGCATGATTTTCATTCACAAGTCAGGCGTGGCGGTAATATTACAACCAAGCATGGCGGCTGATTGGTACACAGGCCTAAAGCGCCATCTAGCAGTTTTAGGTGTGAAAGTGACAAACATGTGAAAATATATACTTCGGTATATAAAGTCGCAGGATTAGCCAAACAATGAAAAAAGTGTGACTCATAGACTGGAAAGTACGGTAAATATGGACTCAAATGACTCAAAAAACTAGAAAATCTACCCATCAAATCCATTATCCTTTTCTACAAGAAAACCAATACTTTGTTCTATTCATGTAAAATCCTGCATTTATAATGTATTTTTGAGCAGCATAAATAAAAAAGATTTACAATAAAATATTTTTGCGTATATATATATATATATATATATACATATACAGGTATGTGTGTGTGTGTGTGTGTGTGTGTGTGTGTGTGTGTGTGTGTGTGTGTGTGTGTGTGTGTGTGTGTGTGTGTGTGTGTGTGTGTGTGTGTGTGTGTGTGTGTGTGTGTGTGTGTGTGTGTGTGTGTGTGTATAGTGGCCTGCAAAGACTTTCAGCTAGTTGAGTTTGGTCCTCGTCATGGAGAGTTTGGACATCCTGGATTAGACCAATCATCATATTGCTGCAAATTAAGCATTTGTTGCATATTATGACTGTTACGACCCCTTGGAATGTCTAGGAGTAATAAATAAAGGGGCCTAACAAAAAGTGCTCCAGAGACAAGGTTTACGAATTACAAAAAATGTTTTATTATTCACTCCCTCAGAACACACAAGCAGGAAGAGGCACTGCTGAAAAGAAAAGAGTCAGTAGTAACAAAATAAAACACTCTTCAACTAAAAAGGGAGGATATTCAAACACAAAACGCTGGGGAGAATATTTCTACGACCCAGGATAAACTATGTAAATCACTATTTTTACTACCAACTATTATTAAACTAAAGAGGTTATTTATGACTAAACTAAATAACTATTATACTAAACTAAGAACTCTATATTAAACTAAGGGCTATTATAATAAACTAAGAATTATTATAATAAACTAAGCTCTATATTAAACTAAGGATGCTCAACTAAGGAGGATGCTAACTATGAAGATTCAAAACAACGCACCAACGAAAAGTCTCTTTTAACAGAGCTGCAGACTCCTGCACAAAAACGAACACTATGTTTACATTTACTCCGCCGCTCTCTGCGACTCCACAGCCTAGTTGGGGGACGTCAGTACTGCTCTGAGTCCCACTCTGTACTGACAGCCTCCGTCTTTTAACCTGTCTGATGACGATTCCTGATTAATCTAAATCTGCAGCAGCTGCGTGATTGCAGCAGCTGAGCAGGATTTCAGCGTGCCGCTGTCCAGGGTGCTGAACCGCCGCTGGACAGACTAGAAATCCTCCTCCTCTGGCAACTACCCATAACAATGACTCAGTTTACTTCATAATAACTCATAACTCATATATGATCAAATCTGAGGAATCCCAGTCACAACTTACTAGATAAAACATGTAATTTAGTAGATAAAACTGCAATGTATCTTATATTAGTAAGTATAAAATGACAAAAGCTGAGCCACTAACCAGGTAGTTTTATCACTAATCATCCCCGTTCATCACTAAATTTCACGAGTAATTATCATGAAGATAATCAGGACGCTTCACAGGTACATGCTGTATAAACACGGTGGCAGTGAGCATAAACAGCCTCCAGCTTGGAGCAATAAATCATCCCCATCCCACCTGCTACATCTGAAACCAGAATTAAACAAACTTATGCAACACAGCCCCCATCCAGCTGTCCACAGCTCATCTTTCTTATTTATGTCCTGAATCGCAGTCAGCAGCACATCCTCATCTACGGCCAGCTAGCAGAAAATGTTGTATCAAGGAAGAGATGTGAAATAAAATCCTGGAAATAGAATTTATTTTGGAGGAGATTAAAGCTCTACTGGAAAAGCACTACCTCTCTTATCTTTTTTTTTTTTTTTGCACTATCTGCACTGGTTCTGGATTACTTTAGCATTTAAAGCAGAAAACCACCTTGTAATGTTTTTGTTCTGTAGTTCTCCACATTGTAGCACCACTATCCATGATGAAGACATCATTTCACAAGTTTTACTAGTTGCCCAACCTAATTGTGTCCTCACCAGGTTGAGATGCTTGCTCATCTTAAATTTACTGTAAATAAAAGTCTTATTAATGCCATAAAATAGGTCAATTTTCCATCAAAGCTTATAACAGCTCACATCCAGCTCAGTAGGTTCACCTGGGAACAGCAGTCATCCATACCTGACTCCATGAACTCTTGGTTGAAGTTGTTCCAGGTGGCTTTGCTCTTCTCCAAGTTCTCCTCCATGACTTTGATGTCAGGAAAAGGGCAGTTGCATTCTGGGAATCTGGGAGAGCATCGGCACCAGCAGTCGTTATTACGACAGAGCAGTTCTCCCTCTGAGTTACACGCCACGTAGCTGAGGGCCGCCTCCACGAAACGGCCGCGCATGAACTCTGGCAAGACATCTTGCAAACCTGAAAGGAAGACAAGTATATGATGTGAATGCAGCAGTTTTACTTCACTTCACACCAGGGAGTTGAAAATTCTGGCTCTTTTTGCAGCTTTTATTATTTACAGGCTGGATTCTAAGAATTGAAGTGGTTGGAATCACAGTTACTGGATGAACATGATTTTAGTAAAGTAAATTTTAACACACTGTATATTGTCACTAATGCTTAGAGATCCTGACAGTATGAACATGGCAATATGAATAAATCATTAGCACCAATCTGAAGAGTTTTAAACTTTTCTTTATTAAAGATATTCTAAGGTGAACTTTTGCTGGTTTATTTAATCTAATAGAGGACTTAGTGGGTAATAAAGTCTGCCTTTAGCAGCAGAAAAACATTAAAGCTACGGATTCACTTCTTTCATATCTAAATTATGTGGAAACTGCAGTGTGCTAATTATAGCGCCACGTTCTATGAGTGCACAGCCTATTGAACCAGATCATAAACGGGTGTTTTTGTGTATCGAGGAGTCTTAGAAACAGCTTTGAAATGATTTGATGCGTGGGCCTCACGCTGCTTCCCTGAAACCTTCTGTTAGTCTGTACCTGTCTCTCTGCGTGTCTAATACTGATCAATTAGTGTCAAAGGCTGCCTCCCTTTTTGCTTCACAAACTCATTCTGGGTGATTTTTCAACAGCCAAGTCGATCCCACTGCGCCCTGCCATGAATATGCATATCTCCTCTTTCGTATTTACTCTTTCAGTGACTTGGAAAGACATGTAATTAGTCACATTTCCCCCTGCTCCTCGCTTTAGCAGGTGTTTTGAGGTCTTCTTTTTTTCTTTGTAAGACTTTTCTGTGTGTTAGTCAGTCAGTGAGTGTGTGTGTGTGTTGGAGTGGGTGTCTGGACTGGTCAGGTCCAAATATGAAGAACCTACTGGCAGTTTTTAGGGCTGACTGTAGTTTCTTCAATTTGGGAGAGACAGATAATAATAATAATAAAGAAATACCCTAGCCTCCCAAAGTTCAGATTTTTAAAAATTCTCTGTCTTTTTATGAGACAGTTGATTTTAGACATGTACAACAAACTGAGACAAAATCAGAAGTGGAACAAATAAAGGCAAACCCATTAGAATCAGAGAAACATCAATAAACATAATGTTAGTTTAGAATTTAAATACTTAATCATAACACTGTAAAAAAACACACAAGGGGAAAAACTTTCACAAACCCATTAGTGCAACTCTTAAGCATCCTTTGGAAAAGTTTGGACGAGCCTTCAAGCATCACTTGGCTGCAAACTAATTTTACACAGAATCAGCTCTGTGAATTCAACACAACTTGGCCGGTTTTGTACAGAATGTTATAAAATGGATGAAGTGAAAATGAGGACAGTTTTTACAGCTTGCCTGTCAGGTAGAAGCTTGTTGGTGAGTCATCCTCCTCTCACCTTGCTGCTTTTTACCTTTGACGTGTCGTTGCAGCGTTAGTATTCAGCAGAATGCTTGCCATGTTCATTATGATTCTCTCATCTGCTGATCCAATATGAATAAAAATACTCACTTTAATGTGTCACATAATGTGTCTGGCTGGTGCATCAGCTCTGGTTTAGCATTTTATGTCATGTAAGGTCATACAAGGCCCAACAACATAACTGAACACTTTTTTGAGGAGGAAATGATATGTCACTATTGTTGTTATTAAAATAAACCATTACATATGACTTTTTATTTAAACATTTGCCAGATTTCTTGTAATTTGTCAAAGGAACACATTAGTTTTCTCAGTATTGTGACGCAGCAGTTGATGACAAATTGTGACTAGCATTTGTGAGGGTTTTTCCAAAATATCTAAAAGAATTTGTGATGTTCTTGATTTCTTCCCTTGAGTCCAAGCGCCTCGTTTTTACGTTGTACTTTTCAACCTGTTCAGAAGGTTTGGGTGACAAATTTAATCTCAGAATAGTCATTGACTTAATGCAGATGTGAAATCCTTCTCGATTACTTCTAAATGTAGCTTCCATTAGTCAGAAAGTATAGAAAATGTGAGATAGCCTTAAGAAGGGATGGCAGCAACATTTCAATTACCGTATTGACCTGAATATTGGACAAGGTTTATTTAGTTGACAATAATGTAAAAATACGGGGGTCTCATTGTTTGGGGTCATTACACGACCGCAACAGCAGAGGGAGCAGGCTTTTTGTAAAGGCGACAGTAACAGGAAGCAGCTCCGATCGTGACTGGTCCCGGTCTGGATCGGCCCAAATTTACAGGCCCACTAGGGATCAAGATGCCCAATAGCCAGTACAGCCTGGTCCACTTCCAGACCCAGGGTAAGTGTCGGCGTGAGTGGCTTGGTGCGGACTTTTGTCCAAGTGGAGGGCCAGTAAATTCAGACATGCCTACAAGTCCTTGCACAGCTGTGGTATTGGTGTTGATGCAGTGCTATTTCTGTACTCTTAGATCGAGTTATTGGTGGGGACACGTCACCTACATCCACGCTAAATCTACACCCATGACCTTAATAAGAGAGAGAGAGAAAGAGAGACAGACTACTGAGCCCAAGAGAGAGTGCGAGAAGAAAGAGCGGGAAAGAGATTTGACTGAACTTTTTCTCTTTTTTCAATTGATGGAAATCCATCCCCATGATGGAGTATTTTAACCCCTGTAATTACGATATTATTTAAATGACTTTTTCAAATTTTTAATCAAAATAGTTTATTTAAAAAGTGAATTTAGTATTTTTTCTGAAGATTAGTGTTGGAAACAGGGTTCGTCCTATAATTGGGGTCATCCTATATTTGGGTCAATACAGTAAAATGAGGGTAAATTGTAAAGAAATTGAGACATTATTTGACAAGTGATCAAATTGTGACAAGAATATTTGCAGGACATTTGTGCAATTCTTGCAAATTCCCTCTTTGTGAAAATAAACAGGAAAAAATTCAAAGTTAGCGAACTCGTCAACTGATTCAGGCCAGAGTAAAACACCTTCTCTGCAAAAGTGTATGCATCAATTCAGAGTGATTCTCATATGTTCATGTGACTTTACATCTTCAGTTAATCACCAAAAGCCCATTTATGATCAATAAACATTTTGAAGACCAGCTATGCGATGTATACCCATCTAGTGGCAAAATCACAAACCGCAGCCAACAGACTATGGCAGGAAGTAACAGCCTGAAATTATTTTCTTATTTTTAATACATCTCTCATTTTCAGACACATACTAAGTCAGATTTGTGATTAGTATTGTGTTTCTGCCAATTTTACTCACTGGAACTTTATAAGCTCTCTTGGCTGACAGTTGCTGGCAGTGACGTGACAAGAAAATGAGCAATGCATCAACAAATGTCAAATTAAAAAAGTCGTAACAGAGGAAAAAATGTCTTTTGTGTCCTGAAATTCCCTAAAACATCCTATTTTCTTTCATAAAAGTGTTGCAAACGTTTACAATTTAGCATGGCGTGATAATCACAGCTGTCACTATAGTTAAGGCACAATCAATCTGAATGCAGCAAGAAATAAACTGACAAAAAAACAAAGTCAAAAACAGAAAATGATTTTTCATCACCAAATCTACAGACTTCTGCTGACTTCTAGATTGAGTTATTACCTATTTGGAGTGAAATTCTAATTACTCTTACATTAACACTGCATTAATTCCTACTTGTCATCCTGTAAGAAGCGTATTAGTTATCAAGACAATCATTTATTATCTTAATGAATCAAATAACTATCAATCCTTGATACTGTTACAAAGTTTAATTACATACAGATAGCGAGCCAAGAGTCAAACATTCAACTCGGCATCGGAGTGTAATTATCTTCTCAATTATAACAGTTTATTTTTAAAACAGATTACTGAAATAAAAGCTTTATCTGTCTTGCTCTATAATAATAACAAAGTGTTTGGATGGAAACAGGCATAAATATTATTGTATAATCAGAGATCAATAACAGGACTGCAGACTGGATCCAGACTCAGTGCCGGTTCTGTCTGGACCGTGCAGCAAATCCAGGTCCCAGGTCTAAAACCAGGGGCTGCTGTGTGTGACACACCGTAATCAGGACCAAACCATACGTGGTCCGGAACTCGGTCCAGGGGAAAGAGGGCGTGGTCGGGATCCAAGCAGATCTGGACCTTTGGCAGATTGAACTGACTACCCTTGCTGTATGCTGTAAGCACATGGACGTGGACATTTGCACCAAGGCTGGGTTCTATCAGAGTGGGTCTACAATAAAAACAAATAAATACCAGCTCATACAAAATTTTTCATAATGTTACACATTCAACATCTCACATGTGTTTTGTCTACCATCATATTAGCATAATCAGGTCTGATAATAAAGCAAACAGTGCTGAAGACCCAATCTAAAGTCGTGCTTGTAGCATCACAAAGAGGGAAATCAGTGCTGGCTTTCCGTGATGGTCTTTGTGTATCGGAAGTTTTCTGATATTACCAGTCAGCGCTGCTTCTGCTCATTCTTCCATAGTGTGATCCATCACATCTGGTGCACCAGAAAATTGCAAGAGACTATCTAACATCATTTTAAAAATTATTTATGCTACTTTGCATAGCTTTCTTCTCCTCTTCAGCGTATACACTCTGATTGGCTGCTGCAGTATTAGGAAAGGTTGTGATGGTAACAATCTTGGATTATATGGTAGATTTGGCTTATGCAATATACAAGAGTTCCATCATTAAAAATACTTTTAAGCCTTTTTATTTATGTCTAATTTGACTATAAAATGAACAGATCCTTGCCAGATCACACATTGCTCAGTATTGAACAATGCAATTATGGTGAGATGCAGTTAATACTAAGAGTCATAATAGAAAAATATTCCCCCAAACAGCTGACATCCAGTTCTTTTTATTTCATGTCAGCCACTCATTATTAGTCCAGATAAAGATGTTAAAAACTGTTGGCATGTCTGATATGGTCCAAATTTAGCACAAAGACATATATTAGGATTCTATTATGTGAAAAAGACATCTTTTTATTGTTCACTTTTCAACCAAGTTTCCATGTAGTTCAGGAGACAGGCAATGATGGAACTTTTCTAAGTCTTTTATGTAAAATATTGTTGAGAATGTCAAAACAGCTCTACCTCCCATAAACATGACTTCACCATATTATTGTCCAATTCTAATTTGTACATATAAATCTTATATCACATACCTACCTACCTATCTACTTTAGCTTCTACAGGAAGTCATCAGTGATGCATTGTCATTAGAATGAACCTGGAATGATTTGAACTACAGTACGTGTGCAAAACTTCAACAAATGAGGGGAAAAACAGCCAATTTTGACAAGAGAAATCAGTCAGTTAACCAGCATGCTGAGGTTCCACCCCACCAGAAACAGTGGTATAAAAATCTCACCTCTTTCTTTTAATCTTCAGTAATACTTCTTCACATCGCACCATGTTTTCAGGCCTCGACATGATTTTCAAGAAAACCCTGTGGGTGTCTTCTTTTGATGGGGGCTTTTAGGGTTATTACCCATGAGGCTTTGCTTCCATCCACCCCCAGGTTTATCTCCCCCAAGTAGACCAGAAATAGCAAGTCCTAGGTATTCTCACTTTTTATCTTCCAATCTCCTGCAGAGGATACACTTTTCATTTTTGGGCAATTTGAAGCTGTTACAGTAAGTCTACCCAATGACCACCACCCCTCTGTTAGGAGTATAGTGTGTGTGTGTGTGTGTGTGTGTGTGTGTGTGTGTGTGTGTGTGTGTGTGTGTGTGTGTGTGTGTGTGTGTGTTCATTATAAACCCTTGCTTTGCTGAGTGCCGAGTCCACTACACAAGAATGCTCTCTTGGACCATGTTCCAGCTCTCAGGGCCTCTGAGTTTTACATTGGTCAAACTTCGACATACTGTAAGCTAAAGTACATACACGCTGGCACACATGGTGAAGTATCACACACCTTCAGCTTCTTTTTGTGCCCCATTTTTTTGTACCACCAGGCCCTTGTGACGTTTCCATCTGACTGTCGTAGGAATTTCCTGCAGACTTGTCGCACGCAGTGAAACGCGCATTTACCTCAGCTTAGTGCTTTTTATGCTCTCCTGAGACAGTTTTGTGCTCTTTCACTAAGATCCAACTACATTGTGCATGTATGAAAAGTGCAAAGCTGTAATGCTGGGAGGAGATAAGGACTGCTTGGTGTTGAGGGAGTTACATCCAATAGGTCTGTCAGTTAAAAGGGCAAAAAGCCTCCAGAGCCACAAACACTCTTCCACCGGATGAAGTTCCATCTGCCTCTCCTTCTGTTTCTCTTGAAATTCTTCTCCTTTGTTGAAAATCTCAACTTTTGAGGCATGTTGGACTGTGACGTCAGACAAGGCACAGATGAGAAATTTGGCAAATGATTTACATGGTGCGTTTCACAGAGAGAAATCTTGTGTCTTGAGAATTTGTTTCAGTGACTGCCCAGGCCAAAGCAGGGGTAGGCCCTTGACAGACCCCTCACCCTGCTGGAGCTCACAAGTCTCCAACAGCATCTGTCCCAGTGCCCTGCTCTCTCTACTGATGAAATTCCAACAAACTTCTAAAGGCCTGTTTGTGGTGCTGCGGGGGGGAAAGAGCTGTTTGAATTTTTTTTTCTGGAATCCCTCTGGGAAAGTCACCCTGCAGCTGCCAGCAGGCAATGGAGTCACTCTGACAACAAAATGGGCCTGCAGATCCATCTGAATGTTTGCATACTCTTATATACTTCTATAGACATCTGTTAGAGACTTGTATTTTCAACAACAGCAAACTGAAGTACAGCAGATAAGAAAGGCTTTTGGTTGAAGATAAATATACATTTCTGACAGTCTGTGATCTGTGAAGATGAGAGTGTATGCATTTTTTATTTTAAATAAATGAAGCATCGGACATGCAAAGACCCAATTTTCAGACAAGAGAGTTAGTGTCAAAGGTAACCTACATTAGTGAGATGATGGTTTTAGTGAGTAAATTATAGAAGGACTATGTTAAACCTCATGTAAGGGCCATTTTAAAAAGGGTGAAGTTCATAAATTGCCAGAAGATTTTTTTCTGAAGCCACTAGTATACTAAATGATTCTTACTGAAATAAATTAGCTGGAGGGTGAAATGAGATGGACTCAAAGAGAAAATAAAAACGTGCAGATAATGGGAGAAAGTGGTTTTCTGAAATCGTTTGGAAGGAAAATCTTCACTACAAACAAATCTTGTGTTTTAGAAGAAACATCTAACTGGTAGTGCACACTCTGGAACGGATGCGGTCCGGTTCCTGTACGGCTTCTGTATGGACTTAAATTCACACAGCCTGAGGTTTGTCTGCAGAACGTCTCTGGAAATTTGCTCCAGGGAGAGAAACCACATCTCGGTGGTTCACGTGATAACAACTACATGTTTAAACAGGAGCTGGTAAACAAACGCTACACTCGTCTTCTTGTACTTTTTTGGGGAATTATTTATTCACTTGGCTTGTTCTATGATTGGTAAGTACACTACATTTTCATATTACCGTATTTATTGTTATGCTTAATTAAGTCTTATGTTGTTTCTTTGTCTATCTAAATCGAGTTAACTTTAACAATGTAGCTAAAGGTTTTAGTTTGAAATGTACCGGATGCACCTTGCTGGCTTGCATCTCACTTCCTGTCTGGGGCATGTAATGTCTTTACCATCCTGAAAAGATAGATGCAGGATTTGTGGAAAAAAGAAGACTTGATATGGAAAGTTAAGGGAGCTCCGCTGCCGTACTACATCCCGTTCTTTTAGCTCGGTATGTAGAGGAATTACATCAACATTTGTTTTCAGCTTAATATCCAAGCAGAAAAGTGGGAGTGTGGATGGGTGGGTAATTAAAGCCTTAGAGTCTGCCTTTATTTACAACTCTACCAGCTTTTAGTTTGTTTTATTGGCCAGAAGTGCATCATTCCCCAGAGGTCTGACCCTAACTACACACTACACATAAACCAAGCCCTTCATATTGGACTCTGAGGCTTTCAGCAACTTCTTCATTAAACTTTAACCTTTAAGTGCTTCTACTATGCTCATTAATACATTTATTTTTGGACTCCATTAGAATATGTTTACATGCTTGAGCATGAAACATCACTAGTATCCTCTTGTACAGCTGGTAGTTACAGAACCTCGTATTTATTTTTGAGGCTCATTTTTCTCCAGACACTAATGTCTATCTCTTTAGCCTACACAATATCATGTGAACTCATTCAAAATGAAAGTATACCCATGATAATTGGCTTTTTTTTTCAACAACTGTTTTGCTATTTAGTCAAACAGCAAATAAATGTATAAACCTTTGGTAGAACCCCTCTAAAGTGTTCTCCTATTTTTTTAGGTTTTAGGGAAGATTTCATCATTTAGAGACTGACAGGTTCACCATAGCTTTTACATTTTATACCTCTTGTTCGCATCATTGACATTTTAAAGCTGCCTTTGCCTCTTCTGACTAACAGCAAAAAGATTCCCATACACGCTATTCTGTTTTGTAGGTAGTAGCACAAGGCCTATAATTGACCAAAAATCTTTATTTCTCATATATAGGAACAAAAAAAGGACAAAATACAAAATCATTGTGAAGTTCTAGTTCAAATGTTTAATTTAAATTCTCAATCTTGGTGGGAAAAGTCAGAAAGCATAAAATTTGAAATGTGGTTCTTTAATCAGTCAGCACATGGTCTTAATGTTCAGAGAGTTTCCTTTCAGGAACATCCTCAGGTTGAGTCTAACTCTGTTGGTAGTTTGAATGCCTGCCTACTGTATTGGTGTCCGGTCCAAACCTGGATGTCAGCTCATCCAAACATGTTAATTTGTGCTTTTAATTTGTGATCTCAACTCCAACATACATGCAATTTTATTTCTAATAAATGGCATTCATTTCTACTGGCTTTCAGTTTTTGTATTTACTCATTTACACTCTCAAATGCTAGTAGTAAAGTGAAACAGATTTATTAATCAGGCTAAAGATTAGCAAAATGGTTCAGTCATACAACTCAACTGCTTTCACCTCTTTTCCACACAACCATTATTTGTAAGGAATATTTTAGTGTTTTCACAATATCATAATAGGCTAATTTATAAAGTGTAAATGGTGATAACGCAGCTAACTCCATAAACTTTAGTTTTTACACTGATCTGAGTCAACATCTCTATTAACAAACATCCTTAAAGGCACACTATGCAGTTTTGGCTTGTTTTTAGCAACCCCTAAGGTCCATTTTAAATTACTGTTGTAAAAACGTTAGTATCGTCTTTGCTCAGAAACACCTAAATCAATTCATTCAAAGAAATCAGCTGTGTTCAAGCAGGGAGAGATTTTAAAAAAATGCAGGAATCATGAGCTAAAAACACTCTAGCACTAGCATAACAGCTAGCCACATTGGGTTAGTCTAACCCTCACAAGATACGTGACTTTGTGAGTCTTCAGCGCACCAGACCAGAGATTCAGAAGTTGCAAACGTGGTATTCTGGACACAAGCAGCAGATGGGGCTGAGTGACTTTTCATTAACCCTGTAAAGGGTCAAACTCTATTGGCTCAAGAAAATGATTTTAAAATGTGAAATTTTCTAAGACCAGTAAAGATTTTAATGTCCAATCAAGACAGCACATGTTTAAAAATGTGAATGCAATTATTTTTACTTTTGGTGAGGAAAAAATTTATAATCATTAGATATCCTCACCTCCTCACATGAAGCAATATCGTGATTCACATTTTAGTAAGAACCATCCAGCTCTAATTTGTTTGCAGCTTTTGGGAAAGAGAGGAAGTTATTCTTTGTGATCTTCCATATCACTGTAGATGTTGGCACAAACAGAAGCTGATCAGCTGCTTCAAAGCACTACTCACTATAGCTAGCATTAGTGGAGGACACACACTGCTCTGGCCATATGAGAAGGTTACACAGTTTGTTTAGAGGATAGAAACATTTGCTTTGTGACTGAGGCTGAAAAAGTAAGCTAGAGGCTCTGGAACTCTTGTGTGAAAGGATATGGAATTTGTTTTTCAGACAGATGCAATGTGTTCATTATAACCATTCTATGAGTTACACAAACAGTGTAATGTGCTGTGTGTTGTCCACAATAAGAGGACTATCCATAAAGACAAAAATATGGCTCTAAACAACCCACAGACACAAAGAAATAGTGGCAGATAATAACAGTGGGATCCCTTTTAGGTAGACTTTATTAATAATACATAACAGAGTTCTTTGTGAATTAACAAATTGCAACTAAATATATAAGAAAAATGAATATCTGAAATTGCCTGTAACCTGTGACTTAAAATTTGTATGTACTGCAGCCAGCCACTAGGGGGCGTTTAGTTTCCATTCAGCTTCATCTTCTGCATCTTCTGTTTAGTCATATTTACAATTTAGAAATATTGTATTTTGATTTAAAAATATGTCTTTCTTACCAACATTTACTTAGAATATTAAGCTGAATGGAGACTCATGCGCTGAAGTGTGATTTCTGACATGTCACACACTGTGACTGACACCAGATCTGAAGGCCTGCAGTTCCTTTTAAAGAGTAAATGGTAAATGGGTTGCATTTTTAATGGGCTTTTCATGCCAAAGAGTCCAAAGCACCTAAATCCTCTGTCACTACTAGAAAATCTGGTCATCTTCTCTAGGGATGAATGAGAAATATGTTATAAATGTGTTAAAAATTCTCTGAAACTACTTCAATCTACACTTGTCCTACAATTTTACGTCAGAGCACACTATTTTGCAGAGTCTACATTCAAGTAGAGGACTGCGTCTGCATGTGCTTGACTCATCCATTTAAGGCCGGTTCACATAGCAGGATTTTAAAGCTGATTTTTGCCCCTATTCTCCTCTTCTGACAATCTTAAGGATGCACCCGATTACCGTAATGGCTCTAAAAGATAATCTTATCAGATCTTCCTGGTCCACTCAGAAGGACGTCAGGACCACTCTGATCACAAATCTGTGATTTCCAACATATCAGATTGTCTTGATCCGACATTACATTATGTAGGGTGTCCCCGATGAGCAGCCTGTGAAATGTGACGTGTAGCCAATCAGAGACCGGGTTGACAGACACAATCTGCACATCAAAACAGCTGTTTGTGTTCTTATTATACCTGGTAACAAAACTGTCATGAGCACATTGTTGTTTATAATAAAAATCAAAGCTGTCATGTTTGTTTACTTCGAAGTTGAAATTCTGTGAGATTTCACGTCTAACCTGGGAATGTTTGTGTGTGAAATCGGCTTGTTTGTGATGTGTTGTCTTTTCTGTGATCCGTGACTTTTTGTCGTCACATCTTCTGACTTGAAAAAGCAGAAATTTTGAAAATCCTCCCGTGTGACCTTAGTCAAATCTTCCACTAGTTAGTTGGTGCATGTCGAGTTCATTCAAGTCCACATCCACAATGGAGCTTCACAACTAATAACCTAGGAGGTTTTATCATGAATGAAAGGAATTGTGCAAAAATACTGAATAACAATTATATTGATTTTGCAACTCCATTTAAAAGCACTGCTTTGACTCAAGGCTAGAGCCAGGTTGTTTTTATCAGCCCGTATATGTGAGAACTTCAACCAGTAGTGGCACAGACATGGAGCATGTTCCATTGCATTCCATCTTAGTACTAATATAAATGAGGGCTTTAAAAATACATATCCTCCTATGCAAGCTTAAACCTTGAGTTTCAGTCATAATTATCCCTTAGGAGACTTGAAATCTCAATGCAGGCTTGACTCATTGCAACAAATGACAAAAACAACTTTTGTGACCAATTTTTTTCCACTTGGTTCCCGAGACAAAACTTATGAAATGCCAGAAATGGAAATCATCAAGCTAATTGGCTAGAATCAGAGTCCATTTTTATCCATGGTCATTGCTATGGTTCTCCATTTCCATTACAAAATCAATATGAGACAAACATGTTATGCATTATGCCATTTGTAGAATGAAATGTCTAACAGTGGCATTAATTCAATTCATTTTCTTAACCAGTCTCTAACTAAAAATAATAGGAATCTATGAAAGACACATGAAATATATGTGTTGTTGCTATTTTCATTGTTTTTGGGGAAAGGCCAATTTGTTGAAGACCAGAGAATCTTTGAATGTCACCATTATTAGTTATTTTCTCAGTGCTGAAGAGCTTACAAAGACCTAGATCCTATTGATCACTGTGAAACACATTTATAGGGACTCTCCCAGATATTTTTAATATATTGTGTATATGGCATGTAGCACAAAAACAAAAGGATTATTGTCTGAGTAACTGTCAAAAAGGGTAAAAAGCATTTAAATTGTATTGAGTTTATAGAATAAACACAACAAATTTGACTGTTTAGTAATGGTTTGTTCATTAACGATTAAAAAATCTGCAAGATCCCATCTGTTATTAACTATTTTAGAGGTCCTGTCCATACTGGCTGCATTCCATTGACATAATTGATTGTGGCCTTGTGGTTTGGAGAAATCCAACGTATCCATGATGACATTCTCGCTGATCAGGTACTGTCTCAAGGACAAACTTTAATCACTAGAAAGTTTAAACTGCGTTTGCCTGCTTCTTTTCTCTGGCTACAGGTCAAAACTAGTAATAATTGCTTATAAGCAGCTCTTACATGAGTGACTAAGGCCGAGTGGCTGCAGGAGCACAGTGGTGTTTTGATATTCAGCCTAATCTTCCATTCTGTTTGTTCATTACACAGCTTGGCCATTGGCCTCTCCTCCACAAAACCAGGATTATTTTTACTACTCTCATAAAAAAAAACCCTGCAAACAATCAGAAAACAGTAAGATTTTGAAGCCTTTAAAAACACAAAAGGTTCAGAGTGAAGAGAAGGGAGGAGTCGCATCATGCTTATTATCTAAACTGTTTAAATAGCACCTTTACAGGGAAAAAAAATTACAAATTTCTTCAAAAAACATAAAAATGTAAAAAGCTAATTTATTCATTTATTTTTAAATCCTTTCACAGATGCAGCTTTTGGATGACACCCAAATGAATTTGATCCAATTAGAAGTGGCTTGTAAATAAATCAAATCTTTATTTCAGGCTTGGTCTCAGGCAGAAAATTGCTTATCGTGTAACACTGCCACAGTGGTAAACATGAAATAAGTGAAAGTGACAGAAGTCAGCTTGTATTTGAAGCACATACGGCTTTCTTTTTTGTTTTTTCTTTGCTTTAAATTGGTTTTGGACTTATGGTTTCTGAAAATATAAAGCATTGCAATCACTTCACAAAAAAAAATAGATTATAAGTCTCCAAAGCCCCATCAGGTGGACAAAAATCGACCATGTAATTAGTAAACAATGAGCTCCGTTCACTGAGATAATTCATTCTTCAGAGGAGAAAAAGGTTTGAGAAACTTCTTAAAAAGCCCAAGGAGAGCAGATTGTCCAGACATGACCTCGGTGTTCTGACCCTCTAACGGACCTGAAGCTCTTCAAGGCTGAGAACATTCCCTCATCACAAAGAGACTCTGTGGATGATTGTCAGCTCAGAACACTGATCATCTGAGTAATACAAACTCATGTGCTGCTGTTACTGAAGCAATAAGACCGAATACCACACCAAGGTGAAGAAACTAAAATTCAGCTCTAGTTTTCAAGGATTTAGTTTTATTTATGAGCAGGTGCAGATATGTAGGTGAAGGTGGTCAGGGTGACTTTAATTCTGTATTTCATGACCCCCTCCCCCCCCCGCCCTCCAAAGGTCACTAAGGATGCAGTCACTCTTACATCAGAAATAGATGTAGAATTAGCTTCTGAATTATTGATAGTGGAGCAATGTTTCAGAAATAATGAGATGTATTTTTTTCCTCAAAGTTAAAAAGGGAGAAAGTCATTTCCTAGGATCAGTGTGGGAAACATGTTTGATTATCAAAGAATGCTTGATACAACATAGTAACTCTACCTAAAGAAGGGACATTAATAAATAATGTCAGGTTACCAATATACTAAATAATGATGTAAGAATCTTATCACTGCTCCACAATTTGATCCATTAACTTCCACAGAAATTGATTATGTCACAACCATTATAGACACCCACGGAGAAACACTTGTTCTACACCTTTAAAAAAGGGAAATGCGTCCCCCATCACCCTCACATTTAGTCTCCATAGGTGGTTGATTTATGCTACTTCACCTCTGTAGGCAAACAAAATGGCAATTAGTGTAAACTGACTCCTTTCATATCACTGACTATTATAGACCCCTGTTATGAAAGCAGCAGGGGATGTGCTATATTAGTAAATAGGACTCAATTAAATATTAAACCAGAATGATGCAGGAAAAGCCAATCAACAGGCTGCTTCTATGGTGTTTGGCCTTTCCTGCCAGCATACCTCTTGAACAAAAGAACAATTCTTCTTTAAAACCCTGAATAGAGGTGTTGCTGGCTGACGCACAAAAAACATAGAATAAATCCAAGCCCCATAAATAATTGGACACATCTTCAGAACCATTCAAATACAAATTCAAATGTGTTCCCATCAAAACTCAGTGTTAAAAAGACACCAGAATTCATTAGGTTCACGACGCTGGCAGCAATCACCAGGAAATAGGCTGGAAGGTCAACCTGGACATTTTGTTAAGGCTTTTTTTATGACTTTCAAACTAATGCGACTTCTGAAAAGTTCCGTCTCCACTTTGTGTCCTAGTGCTTTGTCACCTCATAAGCTAGTAGAGCTGTACCAACCAGTAAAGATTCTAAGAGGATAGGGCAAGCTATGCTGTTTGCCTAATCTCAACTAAGTGGTTTTTAAAGCCAAAATTTAATAGAGTGAAAGAAGACTAAACTTTATAAAGAGATTGGCCATGAACGCTGCCTTGAACATGGTAAATGCTGGTTTTGTTGAGTTCTGAAAAACTGTGACACTGTTCTACAATTAGTAAAAGTTCATGTGATGAAAAAAGGAGAGAAAATTGTGTCCCTGAACATTTTGTGACAGTTTGACAAAGTGCCAGGAGGCTGTAATCTATCACAGAAAGCTCGTATAAAGACCTGGACTCATTTTGTTTTGTGTGCTTCACTGAACTTTGGTAGCCATAGAGCAGTAAGCCTCATTCATATAGGAAAAACCTTGCCTCTGCATGCAGTGCACCCACACTTTGCCTTTCTGGAAAATCAAACTTCTCATTTCACTAATCTTCTCCACCTGAAATCATTCGGGGAGAAGCTGACTCAAACAGTAAGGCTGTATTACCCACTGAGCATTGCTTATGCTCCAGGTGTGGATGGAGGGGTCAGGCTAAGGTCAGCGCCGACTGTGGTGGTCCATCTCCAGCCTGGTAAAATCACAGATTTCCCATGAGAGTGAGCGCCAGTCGGGCAGAAACAGACGTATAACCTACTGCAGCGTAAAGTAAAGGGTCATCCACGCCAGCTAGTACACACAGAGCGGGTTGGCAGGCAGGTGGATGGATGGATGCGGTGGAAGTTTGTGTGTTTGATTGAAAACACAAGTAAGTAAGTGTGTGTGGTTTTGGGCCTTACCCTTTAGGTGGATCTTATTTTCCGGACTGTGCACCAGCACCGAGCTAACTGAATCCAAGCTGTCGTAGTTACTGCAGCCGAGGGGGCCCGTCCTTGTTTCGGTTACCTGGAAAATAGAGGAAAGAGACGATCCATTTACTGATATGTGGACACATCTACAGTACATATTTTAATGCCACATTATGAATGAAAGATGATTCTTTTCTGCTCCTGTGTGTTGCGGCTGACTGATAGTTTGTGGCAGGTGTGACAGCAGGCGGAGGATTGGATAAGGCAGAGCCCTCTGACAGTAAGAAAAAAACCCACTGGCATCTTCTGCTTTGCTCAAACACCTGCAGCCACAGCTGGCTGCGATGTGCGGGCTGTGGAGTGGAGAACAATGAAATGAGGGGGAGGTGGGAAACATGAGGAAGACAATGCAGGTGAATGTGATGGAACTTTGAAGCAGAAATATCAAAGAAAAGGGAGAAAAAGTCACAGGTAGTCAAAAAGCTTTTAGCAGGTTTGTCCTTTAGTAGAGAAATCAAACATTTTTCTATATATGTTTCATCTCAAATAAACAACATTTGCATCAAATAATTTTTAAAACATCAGCAGTTCTGAACCCCCAATCATCTCATCATATGCTGGCACCAAGCTAAGCATAGCACAAACCAAAACATGTCAGCTTAAGGCCACTTCTCCCCTTTAAATAGACTGTTCCCTTGTGTTGTGACCATTCCTGTCCTACACATCATGAAAAAAACAACTTTGAAATTGACAGCCTTGAGTGGAATATTTTCTACTCTATTTATTTATGTTTTCCTGAATAATGAGAGGAAGATAAACATCTTTGCACATTTGGTCTCACATTTACAACTTTAGAATTCCCTATTTACCATTATTATGAATGTTTTGAAATTGTGCAATACATTAGCGTCCCTGAAAAGTAAAAGACCCACTGGGGCAGAATATGAACTTTAAACAGAAAGGTGTAAATCAATGTTCAAATGGAAAGCCTTCTTCCTGTGAGGGAACAATATCCAACACCACACCACTGGATTTCCTCAATCAGCAGAACACCCACCACTGTAAAGGGTCTCTGTTTCAAATGATTCTGATCAAATGACTCTTTTATGATATTCATTTCTTTTGATTCAGGTTTTGTCACAACATTTGGGACATATAACTTAAGCATTTAGATCAATTTTTTCATTATTATTCCCTACCAGTGGTGTCTTTGGCATATGTAAATATACAGTATACAAACTGAATTTAATCAGTATGAATTGATCAATAACTGATCCATATAAAATACTGTAGCACAAACTTTCACATTAGAAATGCAGTTCAATCTAAATCTAATTTAAGAAAACGTTTTTTTACATGAAATTGCAAAAAAAAAAAAGAGTCAGTCACCAGTGTTGTTAATTTCGTAAAATAAAAAGATGCAAATCATCAAAAAATCTACTTTGAAATGCCTTTTTGTCTTGGTAGCTAACTAAACAACACTAGATGATGGAGCTCTGCTATCCCACTGAACATAAACGTAACGTCACGTGTGATATTCATGTGTTTTATTGGATGGTCTGAGTTTGGGGCACCGGGCATTGTTCCCCATGCATGATGCGCATGCGCACTGTGATTTCAGATGTTTGTCTTTTAAACAGACTGAGGGGCTCGCCCTATCGCCATCATTTCAAGAGGATTTAACCTCCTGAGCTTGTCAGTATTAAAGCAAAGACTTAGATATAAATACATAAATATTTATAACATAATCTTCTTGGTAACAGAATGGGTTTATATGCAATATTAGTCTAAAAGAAATTATTTATTTCCACTGATTCTCTGAATGAACATAGAGCTCCACAGCGACATCTGCTGGTGGGGCCAGGCCCTGCAGGCCCTATGTAGAGACGCCACTGTTCCATACAGAGTTGGTGCTGGGTGAGTGTTCCTCCTACCTGAGGTCTTGTCTACACTAATGTGGAAAAAGTATATACGTAGATAGATATTAACATACATTGATTTAAAAAACATATGTACTTTTGGTGAGTTTTCACATCTTTGCACAGAAAATCTGTAGAGGCAGTTGTTTAATTTCTAACAACTTGGACTGGTAGTGGGGACAAAACAGTGTTGATCAGGATATCCCTATTCAAAATGTTATTGTATTCACCCAAACCACCACTTGCATAAGAATGAGTATCAGAATATTTGAGTATTTTTGTATTTGGATAGGGTTTAGACCTATATGTTTTTTTATTCTGCAGGCTGCATTTTCTTCTGTTACTGTGAAATATTTGTTGCTGTGAGCACCTTTCTTAAATAATTCACCACAGATCTACTGTTACAGCGTCTCTACGTTTCGCCAAAAAATATCTACAGAAGCATTCAGAATGAATCAGTGATGAATCTGGCACAGTTGCCTCTATGCTTCAATAAAACAACCCGGGGCTCTTAAGAGCAGGACTACAATCCCTCTGTACACTTCAGAATGCTGAATATCCAAAAGACTCAGTCTGCATGCAGACAACCAAGAGAACAAAAGCACTTCCTGCATCCTGATGGAAAACAAGTGGAACATTTTCTCTCAAGTAAAGAAATACAAACAAATTCATGCCTGAATTAGATGCAGTGAAGGCCAATGAAGTATTTATTGTGGTATAAAACGGTGACCAAGATTTCAGTATTTGTGAAACACAAGCCATGGAAAATACATTAAAAACATTCTAAACTGTGCATGCAAGATGCACTGTTCAAGGGCTGTTAATAGAACCAGGGAGACTGAGGGGAGTAACACTGAGAAACAGCAAAAAGCAATCTAAGTGCTTGAAGAAAAATAGAGATGAAACAAGAGAAATAAAGACACAAGAAGACTGTCAAAAGGAATGTCAAAAAGATTAAGTACGGATACGACTAATAGTTTAATTCCTAAGTGAGTGTTCAAAATAGCACAGCATGATGGGAAAGATATTGCCTCTGGGAAAGCTATTCTTCAGCTAAGTCGGCCTTTCTGGAATAGGACACAGCCACTGCAACTCTACCATCCTCAAAACAGCTCATTTTACACAAATCTTCACAATCTGCCTGCATTAAGATTGCATCTATTATCAAAGGAAATAGAAGTTACTCTTTGAGGCACTACAAATGATGCACATCTCAGAATCTCAAATATCTAAAAACGAAAACATGCAAAGGAAGACATTGGTGAGATATTGTTGATGATAAGTGAGACTTAAAGGCAAGCAGCAGAGGAGGATGAGTGAAATGAAAAGAGGGCTTTTGATTAAGCTACAGATGTGGTCACAGATAAGCTTGTCTTTAAAGCTGATGGAAGCTCAACAGTTGCATCTTGTTTTTGTATTCACCGCAATAAAAGAAGTTATCTCTCCACACTGAATCCATTCTCTTTAGATGTGTGCAGACGGAGTGTGGAGTGCAGTCATGATTGCAAACTAGAGCTGGCTGAAAGAATCAGAGGCTACAAAACTTCCTCTGTGCTTCACAGCGTATGTGACTGATGTCATCACCTAAACGCTGAATAAACAAAACCCTGACACTTAATGTGGCACAATACAAAGTTTGAGTTATGCACCACTTGACCTCTTGACCATCTGAGATCTGTTTCTTTTTTTTCCTTCTGTTTGACATGACAGAAAGGCAAAGACAACTTCAATGTTTGCTGTCTTCTGTAGTGTTCATCCTTCAAGCCCCAACCCTAAAGGCTATGAGAGTCATATGGATCAACTTTATATTTGAGGGAAATTTTCCAGTAAAGACAGCACATTTTTCTGATTGTTATGCCAATTTAGTTTAAAAAAACATATTATGGGCAAAATATAAGCTTGACTAAACCCCAAATTATGCAAACTTATATTAAATGAGTTATTCACTTCTGTAAGGGTAACTCTGAAGATAGAAGAAACTTATCAGGAGACAAGTATGAGAGCTTTAGTTGAACAAGAAGACACAGAAAGCAGAAGCATCTCACGCCCAATGATCTGATTATCTCTGATTCCTGAGTAACCTTAGCTACTTATGAATGATTCTATTCCTGAACCTATGCTAGCCAACACAACCCTGCAAGGTATTTAATATCAGCTCTGTTTGAAGTGATATCCAGACTGCAGTAAAAAAAATTCAGCATTTCTGCGTCCCATTTAAGCTACGAGTAAACTGAAGCCCCTACAGCTACTTTCTATTCCATGAACCAAACTCCTACACTTAAAAGAATTAAAAGGCAGGTATTTGGACAGGCGAAGACAAGTGAAGACATACATTTTTTAAACTAACAACCTCTGTGAACATGCTCCGTGACATCCACATCCCTCCAGCTGCTGTGCATGAACCAAGTGAAACTTTTAACAAAGCTCATCATCTGAACAAAACTGCAGATTTTGGAATTTCGTGTTGAGAAGAAACATATTTATTGTAATTTTAATGTATTTTTTCAGTCTTTAAGCTAATTGCAATTTGTATTGTATGCAGTTAAAAAGGGCGTAAAGAAGAAGAAGATTGTGGTCTTCCAGGGTAGTATTTGGACTTATATATACTCACTAGGGTTAGATATTGGACTTATTGGATAGTTTTGAGTAACATCTGAAGTGCAACTATGTGCTGATTATGTTAAGGTACAATGTCACCATCTGTGCTAGGAGAAATATTTTTTCCAAGTTTTGTATTGAAAATATCTTTTATCAAAAGTTTGTATAATCAGGTAACTTTGCAACAAAACTTTTGTAAATCGAACAATATACTAGAGGACTGACTGGATAACTATGTGGTATTAACATTTGCTTTTCTATTGGAGGTTCAAGGGATTTAAATCCCCCCAGGAATAGAACCTGTTTTTGTATCTTTTTAATGGTCCCTGTGTGTCCTGGTATTCTATAATCCAGTAATCTAGGACCAAACTTACAAGATTAATCTCTAAAAGGTACTACACAGGTACCAACAAATACCCCGACTTGAGGGTAAGCCTTTGTAACCCTGAAGATATAATTGAGCACATTTTTGTGTAAGGTTATCCAGATTATGACTCCAAACAGTAATATGCTTTCTTTCTAGGAGACATAAATGCATCCAAGCTTTCAGCTGTGCTTTACACACTGAGCTTTTTAGTACCTTCTGATAGGAACTTCAGTGACAATTCACCTGAGAGCTGCCGCCCCCACCACTCATTTTGTTTAAAGCCCCATGAGCTCTCTTTTAGTGAGTGGATCATTCAACTGGGAACATTTTCTTTTTTATGATCACCTAATATTGTACATTGTTCATGCAGAGATCAGAGTAGTGTTTTCTTATACTTTGAAAATTGGTGGTTAACTTTTAACTGTGTTATGTTACAAACATTTGTTAAATTGTGCTTGAAAATCTGCTTCAAATTTGTTATAACAACAGCGTAGTCATGCAAAAAGGTTTTATTTATTTTTTGGTGGTGAAATAAATCAAATTTCTAATTTACCACTATCATTACTAAGATGCAAAACATATTGATTTGTGACTTATGCTGTTTGCTTCAAGAAAGTTTGGGACATCACACAATTAGATGAAAGTCATGTGGTTTTAATTAGGGTTTAAATGATTCATCAAATTATTTTAACAATTCAATTAGAAAAAAATCCTTGAGGCAAAATGAATAGAACCATGGTAATTAAGGGAAGTTAGTGGCAGACCAGGGTGGCCCTCAGCCTCCCTGGACAGGTCTACTCCAGGGTGCTGGAGAGGGGGTTTGAATCTCGGATTGAGGAGGAGCATTGTGATTTTCGTTCTGGCCATGGAACCATGGACCAGCTCTTTACCCTTAGGGTGGTGGAGGGGGCAGGGGAATTTGCCCAACCAATCCACATGTGCTGGGATGAGGATCAGCACCTCCAGTGCTTTAAGTGGGCCGGTATGCAACGGAGCACAGTACCAGCACCTTGAAATTTGACCCCTCAGCATATCAGGACCTTTTTTCACCATAATGGTGAATTCCAGGACTTTTTTCCAGCATACGCTGAAGTTGCACTTGGCCAGAGCAGAGTGTGCGCACCAGTCTGCCCAGCCTCACCAACCCTTAACGGACCAGTGTAGTCGCTGTATACAGTATGGTGGGGAGTGCAGCCATTGACTCAGGGGGAGGGGGCTGTCCCACCCACCACCACGCAGCACCTGCACTGAAACCAGGACACTCCCCCTGGAGGACCAGAATGTGTGGGCCATTGCTGCCAGGGAGTGGGGGCTGAAGACATATCTTTTTCCACTAAAAGCACTGAGCACCTCCAAATCTGAGACATTGGTCTCGACCGGATAAGGGTGACTTTCCAACACCAGGTTAGAAGAGAGTTCTTACCTCAAGTAAAGGAGTTCAAGTATCCTGGGTTCTTGTTCACAAGTAAGGGAAGGAGGAGCGGGAGATCAACAAGCGGATTGGAGCAGCGTCTGCAGTGATGTGAACACTGAACCAGTCTGTTGTAGTAAACAAAGAGCCGAGTCTCTCAATTTACCAGTCAATCTACATCCCAATCCTTACCTATGGTCATGATCTTTAGATAATGATTGAAAGAACAAGATTGTGAAAACAAGCAACCATGAGTTCCTCCCGCAGGGTCAGACTTAGAGATCTAACTCTGAGAGGGACTCTAAATCTGCTGCTCCTAGAGGAGCCAGCTGAGGTGGTTTGGACATCTGGTCAGGATGCCTCCTGGACTACCTTGGGACTCAAAGAATCAACATATTACTGACTAAAATATTCAATTGTTAAGGCTTGGACGATATACCGGTTCATACAGAAAACCGGTGTTTATTTTGGTTATGATGTGAATTTTTCATACTGCTATACCAGTGAATAGCCTACACAATGTCCTGAATGTTGACAGTGGGGAAGTGTTTCAGTGGGGACTCATTTCACTTCTACACACAAACACCAGAGCGTGAGTGAAATATAAACTTTTGAACAAAGAATGGCGGCTGGTGGGAGCTGTCACAGCGACATACAAATTACAAACCCAGAGGAACTTACTCCAAAAAGAGGAGCCATGTCTGTTGTTTGGGGGGTTTCAGATTTAAAAAGTTGGACGTGGAGAAAACAACTATCATATGCAAATGCTGTCACGCAATGATGGTAGCCGGCGGGGGTAATACCAGCAACTTGCTTCACCACCTTAGCCGAAAACACGTCTTGGAATACCAAGAATGTATCAAACTTAGATCTGCATCCTTCACTTCCGCAGCTAAAACGGCTGGTTGCAGTCAGAGTCAGACGTCCATTACAGACGCTTTCGCTAAAGGGACCGCTTATTAAAAAAAGCAAGCAGTGGGTTGAGATAACCAACACAATAAGGTTTTTTTTTATTATTATTACCGCTATCTTTTGACAAACATACTTTGAAGGACTATGACTGGACATGAAAAAACTATGATATTCTGCATATGAAAGTAAAATGGACTATTAAAAGCCAATCTAGTGCAGTAATTATTTTATAATGAAAAGATATTGTGGGTAGTAACGGCCGCGTAAAAAATACCATCAAATACCGTAAAACAAATATCATTATTTTTAAAAACCGTGATATGGAAATGTTGCCGTACTGCCTAGCCCTACTATGCTGACAAAAGCATTTGACACTCTGGGCAAATAAGTATAAATTACATGTTTATGTTCAAATTCCAGAAGAATATATTTTGATGGAATTTACTACAACCAAATTTGGCAAATGTGCCAATGTATGCTGAATGTAATTTATTAAAAGGGAGCTTCAAACCTTTTTTATTCTACGTGTACTAACAAATATATCCATTTTGTTTTTATGTTTCAACCCAGCATGATCAGGTTTCCTAAAGACTTTAAGGCTGTTTGAAGCTTCCCTGCTGATTTTGGCTCTCTGTGGTAAAAATACCTCTTTTACATCACACAGAGCCACTTCCTCTTTCGATGCCCTACAGCAGATTTCCCACAAACACGACTAAAAACCTTGTTTTTTTTTTTTTTACAGAACGGTTAGTTAAATGGATGTGTGACAAAAGTTCCTCCACTTTATTTGTGGAGATAAAGATTATGCATTTTGCTCCCACCGCCTACTTGGTGCTGCAGCGACACAAAGCCCAGAAGCGTACATGGATGCGGGTCAAGTGCATCCCACTCAGTGTCCCTTCCTGTTGGGTGGTGAGTTCATGTGGCAGAACATGGAGAAGCAAGTGGCCCACATAACTCTGAATCCTTATTTAGCACAAACATAAAACTAGATCTTCTGTTAGTCAATATGTTTGCTGGTGCTTAGAGAATATTTTCTCATGTCTGTGTACGAGAATGTTTCAGACATAAAGTGTTTGCAGTTAAAACAGAACCGCACTATTTGATCACCATTGATTTGAACATTCTTTTAACTTAATCACTATGTTAAATAATTGAGTTTTGATGTAAACATTTTATGTTCAGCACAGTTTTTAATTACCTTATTATTTGTGTGTGTGTGTGTGTGTGTGTGTGTGTGTGTGTGTGTGTGTGTGTGTGCAACCTTAGTGTGCATTATCCTAATTAGCAGAGTGAAGAACTAATTATTCCAAAGGGTAAATGATTAGATTTACAAATGTGATCAAAGTCTAAGGTGGCTATTTTGAGGATTAAAGACTGAATGTGTGATAAAATAACATTTATGTTGATGAACATTGTACTGTACACTTCAAGGTAATTTTTGCATTTTCTTACATTGCTGTATGTCAACGTAACTCATATAAACCAAAGCAACACTGAAAATAAATCTATTCACACCTTAAGAGAACAATTATTCTGAAACCAGATGAATGTTTATTGTTTTTTGGTGAATAGCTTCCAAAAGTTGAGGTTATTTTCTTCTGTGATCGAACCAAGTTAAGGCCCGAGAAGCAGAGTGCATTCAAACCTTTGAGTTTTTGTGGTTTGCCCTCCATTTAAAATGCAAAATGCCTGAAGTATTTGAAATTTCTTGTGTTTGTTTGTGTGCATAAAACACATGCATTTTTCCCAAGGTATTGAAAGTAAATCTGTCATGTAGAATCTCAACGAGCAGACTGAAATGCACACAGGACGCTGTCGTATTAGAATAAATCCTTTCATGTAAATACAGCCTAAGAACTGAACAGAATCACATCATATTTATTGAGTTCAATAGGATTGTTTTACTCTTTTGGTGACTAAGGAACAGCTTTTATGACTATTCACTTAGGGATCTCCCTTTTGTGTTTACCAAATTAAAAGCCAAAATGTAGATTCATGTGAAAAAAGACGGGTACATCACATAATTGAATTGTTTGTAAAACTACATTCAGCATCAGTAACTAGACATTGCTCCTTATCTTAACTTAACTTACACCTTCACTTTAGCTCTGTAAGGTTTACCAACATTTGTTTAGGCAGACCTTTAATGAGGTTGTAGTCTAAACTTTAGATAGGTTTTACATGAAAGTGTTTTTGGACTTTTTGTTTCTACCAAATACTGAAGTAACTAACACAATTAACCCTTGTGTCATCTTAGGGGCTCCAAAAGACTAGAAAACTCCATAGGCCTGAAAATAAGGACAGTGTGAAGGTTAAAGCATCAACCATGGGATGTTTGCATATCTAGCAGGTAATACATAAAAATATACTCCCAAAAACACAATTAGAAAATGAAATCTAGATTACTTGCTGTCAATAAACTGTGTCTGATGATTCCTTTTCTTATTCCGGTCTAATCTTCTCTTAGGGACTTGCTGGTTTCTCTACACAGACTCTTCTGCTGAGGGCTGTCTACTGACACCCTCCTCTTCTTAAAAGCAGGGATGTTGAAGTCCAAGTTTTTGTCTAATTCTTTAATTAAATGTTTCCATGTTCCTGACAGCTGAATGTAGCCTAAGTCCATCATCTTCAAGCAGGACCAGGTGTCGGAGCTTTGGCCCACCAGATCAAGATGTAACACCAGTTTTATTACGTTCTCTAACTCTAATGCTTCTGTCATGATGTTTTCCATCCATCCATCCATCCATTTTCTGTAGCCGCTTATCCCTCCACAGAGGGTCGCGGGGCAGCTGGTGCCTATCTCCAGCGGTCAAGGGGCGAGAGGCGGGGGACACCCTGGACGGGTCGCCAGTCCATCGCAGGGCCACACAGAGACGAACGAGACAAACAACCACACACCCACTCACACCTAAGGACAATTTTACCAGCCCAATCAGCCTGACAGTCATGTCTTTGGACTGTGGGAGGAAACCGGAGTACCCGGAGGAAACCCACGCATGCACGGGGAGAACATGCAAACTCCACGCAGAGAGGCCGCAGAGCCGGGACGCGAACCCACGACCTCCTTGCTGCGAGGCAACAGTGCTAACCAGCTGCGCCACCATGCAGCCTGTCATGATGTTTTCTCTTGGCAAATCAACCTGCTTTTCCTGGAGGAGCTTGATTTCATAGGAGCTCAGCAATCCTGAAATCAATGATTTGATCCTGTGTTCTTTAAGTGGTTTGATTTTCCTCTGGTTTGGACCAGTTCTTAGGGAAAACCTACTTGTTTTAGGTCCAGAACTCAGCAGATGCTGTGAGAACTCCTCGTTGTTGTTCACCATCTGCTAGAGGATTTCATGGTCACTGCAAACAGGAAACAGTGTAAACCCAAGGAACTGCTCAGCAGAAATTCAGCCCAGAGACCAAACACTCAGAATCAGAACATTAGAGACCCAGAGTGGTCTCTATGTGTACTACCTGAACCGCTGCTGGGACCAGAGTGAACAATCCCTGATTTCTAGGGATGTAACGATTCACTCGAGCCACGATTCGATTCGATTTTCGATTTTAAGCTCCAGATTTTCGATTTTTTACGATTTTTCATAACAAAATTAATTTATTTTATGGTACAATACCATTTTTTATTTTACAATTCATTATTATTTATTTACAATTGCCCCTTTGTTCTTGTTTCAAATTGTAATTTTCTATTGTCTTACTGGAAACAGGGGAAAGCCAAAATGCTGCCACACTGTTGACTTCAGATTGATTGGAGCATCAGTTATCTTGAAGTTGTTTGCTGTAGTCCTGCTTGGCTCTGTTTTGAATGATTAGCAGAACTTTGTCACCACTGTGTGTGATGGTTGAAATGTCCTCATTATTGTTTAAACTTAAATGTATTTCTCAGTATGTATAGTTTAATAGATATTAAGGGAAATGTGTTCATTACTGTTAACATTAACAATGTTTGTCAGTAGTTTTTAGCCAAGTACTAGATGTAGTTTAGTTAAACAGATGTTAATGTGGATTTTGATTTAGTAGCTGTAGTAACGACATGTGACCAACAGGGGACGTCTAGCGCTAAAGAGCTAGTGAGCATGTTTGAGAGCAGAGGAATAAACTCCATGTTTATATTATATATTTTTATACTCTGTTTTTCAGAGTTATCCATACGAACAGCTGTAGTGTCATGTAACTTTAACAAAACGTTCATGAATGCATTAAGTTGTGATCCGGTTTTAATTCAGCTTTTTTGTGGTTGTTGAACGAGGTTCAGCCACAGTCAGCCGCTAGCTAATAGCCATGTCGCTAACTAGTTGAAAAGACAATCGGACTGGTATTTTATGTTTCTTTGTGATCACTCTGTATGTATTTAAGTTGAATTAAGTCATTTAATACACATCTGAGCAGAGAAAATAACGTGTCTGTGGTTCTTTTAGCATTTACTCCCCTTTTCAGGGCTTTTCCATGTGTAGTACGTCAGGCCGTTGTGAATCAATTTTGCTTTTTTCTGCACCGATTCATATTTAAACTAGTTTTCACTGGTTTTAAATCGATTCTCGAAGCATCGTTACATCCCTACTGATTTATTCAAATTAAACAGCGATTTGACATCAAATTGACCTGATCTCCTTGATTGATGGTCTTAAATTTATTTTGCAGTTGAATTCTTGTTTCTTTGAACTTTCATGATTGTCCTATTATGTATGCAAACTTTTCTTTAATCCTTCTTTCTCTCTTTCTTCATCATTTTCCTTCATCATTCTTCCTTCTGTCCTTTTCTTTCTTTTATTCTTTATTCCAATCCTGTCTTTTAATCTTTATTCCATTCTTTATTTCCCTCTTTTTTCTTCCATCATTTCTTTTTTACTTCCCTCATTTCTTTCTTTTCATTTTTTGAAACATTTGTTTAAAAAAACAAACGTTTTTCTTACATGTTTTGTGTAGTGGAAATAGATGTTATTTCTAAGTTTATATGGACCAGATCAAGAAATTGATTATTATTTGTGTGTGACATTTAAAGGTACTGGCCAGACCAAGCATCAAAATTGTATAAATAGTATGTAGCTACAGTTTACTATTTATATGAGCAATACCAGATATCAGTTTTTCATGTTGATCAGTAAATTTGTCATAAATTTAAATCAATTCAGCCTAAATTCCCATGTCTCATCTTGAAGAACAGTTTTTCCGCATACGTCACTGATGACGCTCATCGAGGCACCGTATCTGTAAACAACCAGACCTTCCCGTCGGAAACAATTGAATTAGCTAAGTTCTGTTCACCTTCATGGTCAGAATGGTGTACAGTATAAATGCCTTCTGCACAAAAAAATCAGAGCCATATGTCCGAGTCCTGCACGAGTTTCCCCAAAACGCCACCACTTTTAAGGCATGGAAAGGTTTTGTGAGCAGGACGAGGGCGTACTGGAAATGCAGTTCATCTTCGCAGATCTGTAGCGACCACTTTGACGAAACTTGCTACTCGAACTACTGGGCTCGATCAATGGGATACAGTCGGAGGTTGGACCTAAAAAATGAAGCTCAGATTCCAACTATATATCCCTCTGGGACCTGTAAAACTGCAGCATCATCGCCAAAAATCATCCTAAAAAAAGCGTCCTAATTTATAAAAAACAGGCCTGAAAGGTGCGTCACTTTCTCCGCAAACTTTGGGATTAAACGCACATTTTGGAGACAGGAAACCTGGCCACGCAGCTGGTGAGCTTAGTTATAAAATGATTAATTTAAGAAACTATTTCACACTGTGGGCCGCGCACGTACACACACACACACACACACACACACAATCATCACCTCACCTCCACCCCCGTTTCTGAACGGAATAAAAAGAATCTGAACGAACATATGTCGCATTTAGGAGTTAGATCACAGTTTGTTCATACAGACGTCTTCAAATATTCATTATAATGGCAGTTATTGGTGCTTTATTTGTGATCAGGTGTGTATCAATTGTCTCTATACGATAATTACGCACAAGGATCCTTGTGCGTAAAGGACGCGCTCCGTCGCGTCAATATGAGGCAGAATCTGGATGATGGCTGGCTGATCGGCTGGTTTAGACTTAGATCAGCCCTATTTCTGCTGAAACACCAGACCTGCTCCTGTCTAATGTCTCTTTGGATTAAACGTTTTCATTAAATGTTCTTAAAAATGAACTCTGCCCGCGGAGGCTCCGAGCGGGGCTCCGCATCTCGGTGAGGCTCCAATCCGCCCTACGAGGAGCTGAAAAACGGTGATGCATTCCGTCTAAACATCACTGCTGGCATCAGGAACAAGCCAGCCCGGCGTCTTCAGTGACCAGCAGCCTGCGGACACACTTCATTCAGTCTGCTGCCGCTGAGCTCATCTCTGAGCGTTCAGCGCTGAAGCGACCTGTCACGCAGAGCGCTTCACCTCCGCAGCGCAACAATCAGTGGAGGATGAAGCGGCCAATGAACAATTACTATATTATTTTAAATGAATGAAAATTAATGCAGTTTGGGTAAAGCAAGCTAAACCTTACTCTCTTCATCCATCCATCCTCCTTAAAATCCTTTAATCTTCAATTTCTCTTCATAGGCCAATAAATTAGCTTAATTTCATTAGTAAACCATTTCTCACTCTGAAACACTAGTCATTAATATTTATTTAACCTCAATAATTCATCTTGTCAATAACTTGAACTGGTTACAAAGTCAAATTCATAACTTTGCTGTGTTGCTGTTATAACATGTTCATTTTGAGGTTTCTGTAAATAAATGTATCCGTATATAATCATAAATGGGCTTCCAGTGATTTTTGTATGTTTTCATATCGAAAATGGGTAAAGAGCTTACTTCTTTCAGACTCAGACTGATAAATGATAAATAACACTAAAATATAAGTAAGATAAAATTCAAGGTTGTCTCAGCTTACCTTCCAAAGAAAACGCTGGGTGGTGCCCTAATTACGAGGTTTTGACTATTATTATTCATTATAATAATAATAATATTCAATAGACACAACTTTACCCCTATATTACGCTACATTCGATGTGTTTTAGTACTGTGTTACATTTTCTAAAACACACACAAAAAACCCACTTGCTTCAACAGTACCTTAGTTGTTGCTAAACATTCAGCTATCTCAGAGCTTACATTCAGAATGTTTAATGGTCTTTTGTTTATAAAAGTTGTTTTATGGATGAAGACACTAAAGGTGAGTTTGTGTTTGGTCCTAAATGAACTTGGCTAAATTTAGATTCAAGGCTAAATTGATGTAATTTATGTTGAAAGAAAAATTACTTATTAATTTAGCATCAGTACATCCTGCGAGGTGAGAAACTGGCTCCTACTTTGCTGACTGACTATCTGATAAGAGTAAAACTATAAAACAACATAAAACTACTCAAATGAGGAAATTACACGTGGCTCTTTCAGCTGGTTTCAAACATTAATAATGAAATAATAGATCTAATGAATACTTAATGAATAATTCATAATGCTACTGATGTTTTCTTCTGTTCTCTACTTCTTCTGGGAGAAAACCCCGATTCCTCTAAACTTTGATCTGACAGTGAACTTGTGTGTATCTCATTGGCTGAGATGATGTGTGAAACCTAATTACAATGTGTGATTTGATTTCATTATCAACTCAGGTGTATTTCTAAGGGAGAGGGAGATTATGCACAAAATGATCATTCTCCTAAAAATACTTCAAACACTCCCTTTTCATTAAATTGTGATTTTTTTTCATTAAATGATTAAACGATGATTACTCACATTTTTCCTAAATTTTTGTAAATTCACACAGTTAACATCCATGAATCACATCATAAAAAATAAGATACACATTTACAGAAGGAGGAGAATCTTCTGACATAAGAATCACTTTCTTTGAGAGAGGACAAAGTTATTTCATGGAAATCTTGGTCAAATGGAAATTTCACATTTGAACAATAACGATTTAACACCCTGAAAAGGACATAGTTCATTAAACAGCTTAAATAAACACATGAATGATTTTTTACATTAGGCTTTTAAATTCCAAAGCTTTGAGAGGGAGATAATGTGGAGGTTTGGCTCCAGAGCTTTGGTCTGAGATTCAGGACCAGAAACTGTTGTTACACATTTAGTCAGGGATTTTTTTATTTTAACTTCTAAACTTTTAATGTTGGAAACAATTTCTGTTAGAGGAAAGTAGATCTGACATTTATAAACTATGGTGAACTATCATTATCTATGGTGAAAAACAATCTCTAATTTAACTGGCTTTATTTTCTATAGGAGCTTTAGCTGATTTGATCACTTTATTGCATTGTGTGAAATGTACCATACCATAATATACCAAGTTTATTTATATATGCTCATTTAAACACAACGTGTGCACTGACCAAAGCGCTGCACACCACAAAAAGCCATACAGACCAAATAAAAAGACAATAAAAACAATCAATAAATACAGTTTAAAACACCTAAAAATCACTGAGATAAAAACCCAATAAAAAAGAGTTTCTATCTAAAAGCCAGCTCGTAGTTGTGGCTCTTTAACCGTGATTTGAAGACTGCGATGGACGATGACTGACGGATGGTAATGGGCTGTGCATTCCAGAGGACGGGGGCCCTGTGTTCAAACACCCGCTCCCCTCTTTATTTGTAGTTCATCATACGAGTACGAAGCGGTCAGCAGACCTCGGAGAGCGCACCGGCACATAGGTACCAAAATAAATGCTTGGTATAATTCATTAGTGTGTAAAACAACCCAGTCTAAGAAATCACATCACTTTCTAATAATAGAACTAATAACTGTGCTATATTTTTCATTACAAACATGCTGTGCTGTACGCTTTAACCTCCTGAGACCCGAGCTCTTTCATGGCATGCATTTTTAATTTCTCTTTGATATTTGGGCTGATTAGGACCTGATGAATGTAAAAACAAAGAATTATCTTTTTACCTGAGGTAGTTTCTGAGAAAAATGATGTCCACATATGTGGACATTCGTTTTATATTAAGATTAAACACTATAAAGTCACAATTGAGTAATGATGTGCAAAATACTTTATTTGGTGTCTGAACACAGCAGCATTTTTCCTGAGTACAAAAACAAAATGAGAAACAACAATTGTGCCCCTTTGAACAATATGGCTCATTTAAAATGCTGCTAACAGTTGCAGGTAAACGCATGTCTGTAAAAAATAAAAAAAGTTTTAAGATTTCTTAACATTGCATGAAACAGGAAACATTTCACTCCAAAACTGCTACTTCAAACTGTTTTCCCCGTGGGAACATGTTTAAACATATGTGTGAAAGGCTGTGTAACAAATGCGATCTGCCTGTAAGCAGAGGAACACTTCGAATGTAACACACTTCACTCGAGTTCTCCCTGAACATCCTTTTGCTCTGCAGCGCACTGCATTCTTCAGTTTTGCCACATCTGGCAGATGTGCATTAGCCCTCCTGCGGAATGAGACATGGGGCACTGACTTCACTGGACACCGTTTCCCTTGGACCAACACGTCTGGGTCATCATCCTGTGCTGAAAAATCAGAGCTGTCACTGGCATACTGACCCAAGAAGGTCATGGCCACTTCCGAGGCACTAGCTCAGTTGGGAGAGTGGCCGGTCTGGTAACCGGAGGGTCACGGGTTCGAACCCCAGCTCCAGCTGGGTTAGATTGTCGTTGTGTTCTTGGGCAAGACACTTCACCCACCTTGCCTGTGTGAATGTGAGTGTGAGTGTGACTGTGTGTGACTGTGAGTGTGACTGTGTGTGAATGTTGGTGGTGGTCAGAAGGGCCGATGGTCAGAATGGCAGCCTCTCTTCTGTCAGTCTGCCCCAGGGCAGCTGTGGCTACAGACGTCTGTCGTAGTTTACCACCACCGGTGAGAATGACTGTGTGAATGAATAATGCAACTCTGTAAAGCGTCTTTGAGTGACCTACAAAAGCGCTATATAAAACTGATGCATTATTATTATTATTTCCATGCGAAATTCAAGGAACTTCATGATGTTCTTTTTTGGTGTGCCACTAACAGTAAGGTCATTGTGGTACAGTAGCCAGCTGTTGGCTAAAGCCAGATCCGTAAAGTGCATTAGCATCCGCAGTGTCCATTTCTTGGTGCAGCCACTCATGCAGTAGTGATAATGATGCCACTCATCATTCTATCGACAAGGTCAACTCCACCCACCTTGGAGTTGTATTCATGGCTAAAAGCCAAAACTAAACATGATAGTAAAAGTAAATGGTATTTTGAACTGTTCTAAATGATCTGAGTATAACTCCAACAGAATACTTCTGCAAGTCAAAAATCAGTGCGCACAGCTTGTGTCAGGCTCTGTTTTAGATGGCCAGGTAGTTAATAAGCTGATTCTGTGCTGTACTAAAAGAAACAAGCATATTTGAAGTAAAGGTACTATCTTCAACTTTTTGTTACTAAAAACACTCTATATGCCCAAACTAAACATGATAGTAAAGGTAAATGGTATTTTGAACTGTTCTAAATGATCTGATACTTGGTCGCGAGATGGTCACATGTTGTTTTTGTTTTTTGTCCCATCTCTGGCAGGTGTCTTCTGGCTCTTTAGCATGAACAGCAGACATCATCAGCACGGGTTTATTGTCATACCACTTCACCACGCAAATCTTTCCATCCTCAGTGGTAACTTGTGCTGAGGTCCCTCTTCTGTTCTTTCTCATTGCTTTGTCAGTTGGTAGCTTCTGTACTGCTGCAGCAACCTGATTCTTCATAACTGTCCCAGTTACATACATCTGCTTCTTTATCATGTGTTCCACAACTTGGATGGATGTGAAAAACTGATCACAGTAAACATTTGTATTAGGATGCAGGGTTTGAGATAGAAGCTCTAGTACCAAGCCTCCCAAACCCAGATCCTCAAGCAGATAAGCAGTACAAGCAGATATACCAAGGTATATCTGCTTGTACTGTAGTAAACTATTGTTTTCTACCCACGTCATCCAGAAATACAATTTCATTGTCACATTTTGCTAGCACATGTTGCTAGCATTTATGACAATAACGAACTCCCTCTGTCCACATTTGTGGACATTGTCAACAAAGCTAACAAAACTAAGTCCCTCTGTCCACAAACGTGTACCTCATGTTTAGCGGCATAGTAAATCATTACAGTAACTAATTTTTGTAAAATTTGACTTTCATTTCAAACATAGAACACTTTTATACATATCTAAACAAGAATCAGCCATGAAATGTGATTGAATTTTTTACCTGGTCGAAGTTTGTCATGGGAGTGGCCATCTGCACATTTGGGTGTCTTGTCAGCCATCTTGAATCTAAACTGTAATGAGAAATACTCTTGTGCCACCACCAGGTGGCAGTATAATGGCCTCGTATGTGGATATCAGGTCTTTGTAGAGCAAAAATTAGTTTTGTGGTCTAGACAACCCAAAATGTGCTGTCCACATATGTGGACGGCAGGTCTCAGGAGGTTAAAGCAGGGGTGTCATTCATACGGCCCGTGGGCCAAAACCGGCCCGCTAAGGGGTTCAATCTGGCCCGCTGGATGAGTTTTGAAAATAAAAAAATTAGGGCTGGGACTTTAACATGTTAATTATGATGCACATTAAAAAAAATAACGCAATTAACGCAACTTGCATTTGAAGCAAGGCTGAGCTCTTGTTATCCTGATTTCCTGCTGTCCAGATGCTCAAATCAGACCTTTGACGCACGCAGCCCATGCCAAGTTCCTCCTTCGGAGGATGCAGCCCGCCCCACTCGCTTCACCTGTCTACAAGGTCACTGTAAAACTAAGCCCTCCGCTCCGTCCTTTCACCACAAAAACCGAAAAGGATCAGCGGTGAAACTGCACGTCTCCAGCCTTATAGGTTTATTCCAGCCAGTGGAACGGCGGGTCGCATCCAAAGCGCATTTGTTGGATGACTGCTGACTGAGCCAAGCTGAAGAGCCGCAGCGCACCACTGAATTTGCCGTCCTCCTCGCGCCGCGCCTGTCAACTTGGCCAGTGACGAATCCTCCATCTAGTCACAGGAATGTGAGGCCAGGGCTTCGGATCACGTTACGCACAGAGATCAGTGCCCAAACTGGAGCGTTTGCGCTCTGTGCGTCCTGGTCCAAGCGTTTGGTTCGTTTCTGGCTCAACACTCGACACGCACGCCAGCGGCATCATCGCTGAGCTGAAGCTGATAATTTTAACTAGAGAGCTGGACGTCAGCTGGGCGCACAGATCACCGTCCTGCCACTGAGGAACAAAGACCTGAATGGGTTTGGATCCAGACCTGGGTTTTCCCTCAGACCTGGTCTAAATGAAACCATGGTGAAACTGATGGAGTCCAGTCAGCATCACCTGGATTTACTGGTTTTACACAGTTTTAGATGTAACACTGAGTTTCTCAAACCCAGACCCTATTTAAAAAGATAAACCAGTACCAAACCCCCACTGGTCTATAAACAATAGAGACCCTCAATGAAAACGAGGCAGAGCCTCCAGACCAGACCCTGGGTCAGTCTGAACACTGCAAAAAATGATTCTCTCATCCAGGTGTTTCCACATGTTGGAAATCTTTTATTATTAATATTTTAAGACAATAAAAGTTTTGTGTACTTCTGCACAATTGTCTTAAGAAATATTTGTTTATCTTGTGTTTTGTAAAAGAGTTTTGAATAAATGTGAAGATTTTCAAATGTACTTGTAATTTTTCTTGCATGAAAACAAGGAGAAAAACATGCACTTGTTATTTAAAGGTAATTATTTTAGAATTGTACTGGTCCGGCCCACTTGACATCTAATTGTGATCTAATTGTGTGAATGTGAGTGTGACTGTGTGTGAATGTTGGTGGTGGTCAGAAGGGCCGATGGCACAGAATGGCAGCCTCTCTTCTGTCAGTCTGCCCCAGGGCAGCTGTGACTACAGACGTCTGTCGTAGTTTACCACCACCAGTGAGAATGATTGTGTGAATGAATAATGCAACTCTGTAAAGCGTCTCTGAGTGACCCAGAAAAGCGCTATATAAAACTGATGCATTATTATTATTATAATTTGTCTGCATGTGGCCCCTGAACCATAATGAGTTTGACACCCCTGCTTTAAAGGCAATATGCAATTTATTATGAACTGAAAAAAAAAATGAGGGACTAGCTCATAAAGAGGTCAAAACAACCACCACTTTTTAAAATACTTTGTTGACATCTTTTCAAAAAATATTCTAGTTACTCATTAGATTTTCATCACATAAAAATTGGAAAATGAGAAGATTTTACTTTTAATTTATTCAGGCTCACGTTCTCTTACTCTGAGTATGAAAAGCTGCAGCTTTTACACCTGGCGTATTTGGTAGGATAAATTCTTATTTTTAAAATTTCATGCAGCCTTTTTTTATTTTGTTTTAAAGTGAGACAGAACTGTTGCACAGGTGTATAGTCTTTTTTTTTTTTTTTTGCTCTTGTGCTCACTTAGATTCCATCCATCCATCCATTTTCTGTAGCCGCTTAATCCTCCACAGAGGGTCGCGGGGGGAGCTGGTGCCTATCTCCAGCGGTCAAGGGGCGAGAGGCGGGGGACACCCTGGACGGGTCGCCAGTCCATCGCAGGGCCACACAGAGACGAACGAGACAAACAACCACACACCCACTCACACCTAAGGACAATTTACCAGCCCAATTAGCCTGACAGTCATGTCTTTGGACTGTGGGAGGAAACCGGAGTACCCGGAGGAAACCCACGCACGCACGGGGAGAACATGCAAACTCCACGCAGAGAGGCCGCAGAGCCGGGACGCGAACCCACGACCTCCTTGCTGCGAGGCAACAGTGCTAACCAACTGCGCCACCATGCAGCCTCACTTAGATTCCAATTTTGCTAATTTGTTATGAAAATGTTGTCCAAAACTGCATTTTGCAGTTTTTTTTAAATTCCATGTTATGGCCTCATAACAGTCAAACTTCCCCCCCTCAAGGTAACAGCTATTTGCTCTCACAGCAGGAGGCCTCTGGGCTTCATGTTTGTCACAAAGCCATTCAAGGCTTTGTGGGGGACAGCAATTGAGTACTTTGAGCTCAATTTTATAAAAACAGCCCTTGGAAACAAAAATGGTCTGAGAGCCAGTCTCACCTCTGAATTTTTAGAGTGCATTTTGAAAAAAGCTACCATGCAGTGCATGAAAAGTTGTTTATACTTAACCAATTAGTCATTCTGATCAACTTTGTTATTTAGATTGAAGCATGGAAGCCGAGACCACCCACCCACCCACACACCTGCTGTTAACCACACGAAAGCCAAGAGATCTGTGAAAAATGTAAGGGTTTGTTCTGACTTTGTGTTCAAATCAGGAGGAAAAAACATGAATTCAAATGAGGTAAAACTACACTGAGGAGAGAAAGGCTCTTATATATGATTTGGCAGTGTCAGACAAAAACAAATCATTGCTTTAATAAGTAAATTTGTAAAAATTACTAATTATTTTCATTTCTCATATGATACAAATGCATAATCACCCACAGCTGCTCCAGATAGAGGACCATAGGATGCAATAAATACCTGCATAAGTGCACTTTTCCCTTTGGGATTTTAGAAAAAGTTAATACTTTCCTTTGAGGGCTGCAGTGCATAGACCTTGCTATTAATCAAGCTTGCATTTTAGAATAAAAAACTGTTGTTTTCTCACACGCTCTTTAATCTCTTGAACCTTGAAACCTTGCATCGTGACAATAATCTTTTAAAGTGATCGTTTGTTGGCGCCGTTTGTTATTTATGTGCAGCACCGAGCATTATAACCCAAAGGAACAGTTTTATTGGAGTGGTAATGTTGGTGTGTCCAACCTCACGAGTGTGATTCTGGAGAAAAAGCCTGTGTTCTGCAAATAAAAACAGCGTCTGCATATACAACATCCTGTATGAGCTGTACAATGAAGCAGACACTTTTCAACAAAGCGCTGAAGCGGAAAATTTGAATATGCTGTACCTTAATGGCGGAGGTGGCGATCTGGAGGTGGTGAAGTCGCCTCAGGGTGCTCTCTCGGTCTGTGAAATAGGAAGCCGCCAGCTGATGGAGCAGCTCCAGAGAGACCACTGAACTGTTGCTGTTTCCCTCCGACTTCTTATTTAGCTTCTGCTTGTCCAGGAAAATGGTCAGTGACTCTTCTCCTATGGAAGAAAAGCAAATCAATCAGTCTGACTGTTTATGAGAAAACTACAGATTCCCTTGAAAGTCTCGATGAAAAACAGCCCTAAATTGTCTCGTTTAAGCCTGCCGGAAAAGCTGTAGAAGTTTCTCTTCTTCCATGTTGAAGGTGTTGTTGGAAGAACTGAGGTGACAGTCTGTTTTGACTGTTGACATTTCATTGGCAGGTTTCAGCCGTCTCACTGTGGTTTTGTGGTTTGCCTGCTGTGATGCAGATAATTTATCATTTTTATTGACATCTCCCCTTTTTGTTGGACAATTATAGACCCGTTATCATGAAAATATGTTGGATGTTCTGTAGTTTGTGAAAATTTGGGACAAGCTTGTGACTTTGTTTCTTTGTGTTCTTGTGAATTAGGTGGGGGACATTCAGAGTGAGGTGTCTTCTGTCTTTACCTTTACTCATTTTGCATCATGAAGTTCATAATGTCCTTTGTAAAGTTTAAGGAAAATCATTAATATCGAGGCAAGTTTTGCTTATCAACCACAGCCACTCCACTGCAATTAAAGTGAATGATCCTTTTGTGGAGTCAGATGTAGCTCGCTTACACCGATGGCACCTGCTCTGGGACTGGATGTGGACCGGGCTGGAATGGCCGTCTGACATTTTTGCGGTGATGGTAACTTTGGGCCAGTCTGGACCAGGACCAGCACTACAGGACTAATCGCTTTAATCTGCACTTCCTGTTTCGGCGCACGCTTGAACACCCCCCCCCCCCCCCCC
>SSNR01000008.1:3881671-3901118 GCA_006937965.1 Callopanchax toddi | reverse complement strand
TGTTAAAGGCATACTATGCAGTTTTGCTTGTTTTGGCTCCCCCTGGTGTCCATTTAAAATCACTGCCATAAAAACGTTAGCATTGTTTCTGCTCAGAAACACCTAAATCTAACTGTTGAAATGTCTCCTCAGCCTTCATTGCTTTCTACATGGGCGGTTATTTACTCCTTCAAAGAAATCAGCTGTGTTTAAGCAGAGGGAGATTAAAAAAAGCAGGAATCATGAGCTAAAAACACTCTGGCGTTTGAATAACAGCTAGCCACATTAGCCTAATCCTCGTGAGATACGTGGCTTTGTGAGACTTCCGGGGCACTAAACCGGAGAATGAGATGTTGCAATTGTAGTGTTTCGGATCTAAGCACCAGATGGGGCTAAGTGACTTTTCATTAACCCTGCAAAAGGTCATATTAGCACATACTGGCTCAAGGAAAAGATTTACAAATATGACAAAGTTGCAAAGTATGTCTTTAAGTAAGAAGAAAAGTAAGATCTTTCATTTCTGTATAAAAATCCTTACATAATATACCGTTCCACTTATTTGCATTTATTCATAGTCCAGGGTTATATAAGAAAAATGAAGAGTTCAACAGCCAAGTATTCAATATTATGAAAAAATGAGCACTTTTCTTGCATATTTGATTGTAATTCAGTAAAATAATAAAAGAGCAATTCAAATGTTTCTCCAAACTCAACAGAGCATTTATGTCTTTGTCAACTTTTCATTTTGTTTCCATAGGAAGTATTTTTTTTTCTTTCTTTGTTTATAATTAAACAAAAAAGAGACAAATAATAAATATTTCTGAGTCAAATGGATTTGGGGTGGCAGTTAAACTCATTTGTATTTTACTTTTGATTATGACTCTAAACAGTTACACAAGCAATGTAATCAACAACAACAAAAACAACCCAAAGACCAATAATTATTCAAATGATTTTGTCACATTTCACTGTGCAAGCATGCGGTTCCCCCCGCCTTTCAAATGAAGTAAACTTCCACTCTTTCCAAAAGCTAAACAGACATGCGTTTTGTGGCTTTTCTAAAAAGAAATCTGCAGAAGTAAATGGCAAAACACAAAGCAGTGTGAAAAAGGGGAACATGTATAACCCCATTACTTTTAGATGTGCTCTACCACTCACTCTATTGTTATTCTAATTCATACAAGTTACATAGATGATCCAGAAAAATCACATTTTAAGCACAGACTCCCTGCTAGGACACCCAGGCTTCCAGAGAGGCTCTTCTCTGATAGTATATACCGGTATATATCTGAAAATCACGTAGCTCTGACCTATAGGTTGCTTAGGTCAAGCTCAAAGGAAGAACCAGTGTCGTGTCGCTACTAAAACAAATGCTAACAAAAAAAATAAGAATTTTAAATTACAGTATTAGTCATTTTGCTCCAAGCAGCCTCTTAGTCTATTTTGTAATTGAAGTGGAATGACAGACAGATGGGCTCTAACCCCAGTCTTAACCTGGACATGTTTAAACAGATAGAAACTAACTGAGTGAGTCAGGGAGTATTATAGAATATTTGTCTACATATATTTAAAAACATTCTATCACCTTCAGGCCAAAGATCAAGCGACCGTTGGGTCTGAACGATAATAAATCTACACTCCGTTTAACAGGTCTGCTGGACACAAATAGAAGCTCAATCTAATAAACTCATCCATTTCACGTCACTGATAATTATTTCATCATCCTGCTCCTGCAACAGCCAAAACCCCTGATATATGCAAATATTATGCCAATACCAGCAGAAAAGTACAGATGCACCTCATCTGCATAAATCTCCTGGCAAAACAGGCGTTTGGTATTAGCACATTATGTATGCAGTCGTACAGAACAAAATACCAGTGGTGACACGCTGTTTTTCCCACGAGTGCATTTTCTCACAAGCACGCTCACACATGCACGGTTGCAGCTGAGCGTACACAGAGGAGGTATACTCTGTCATTGTCTCGGTTTCCTACTAGCTGCTTCTACTCTACCATTTTGCGGTCAAAAGTTTACCATTACCGACAACAAAATACCATAATTATACTGTTGACAGCACAGCAACAACACTTGGAAATATACAAAAGACCAGCCCCATATTACACAGTAAATATAAATAGGGTCATTCAGACAGCGCTATAACAAAGACTGCAGAGGGCTGTAATTAGTTTTTAGTTGCTGCATTGAATATTAGTCTTCAAAGGAGAGATGGTGTTTGTAACCATTTTGTCCAAAGCATGACAAAGCTGTCCTCAGGAGCATACAGTCACACGACTGCTTCATTAGAGGGTTCATTCACACATAATGCACCAATTAAAGTCTGGTCAAAGCTGCAAAGAACATTCCTACAAGCGATGTTGAACCGATCCAATTGGGCTCATTGTTCTGTCATGAGAGCAGTACAACTAAAGAAAACTGAGCACACACTCATTTTGGAGCTGCAGAGAAAAAGGTGTAAGGAGAAAGAAAAAAGGTCAAGGCTCATCCTTCGTTTTCTCACCGGTTGTTTTGAGACACCTACACTGACTTCCTGCTTTCTTCTGTTATGTTTTTTTTTCCCCATTCTTCCACTTGCATGCTCGGCGTACTCTACAGTTACAGTCAGTTTCAGATGTTTCACTTGTTCCAGGCACTTTTCACTGCATGACCACAGTGCAGCTCTGTGCTTTGTTCTCTCTGCAGAAACAATTTCTACCCCCCCGCCCCCCACCCCACACACACACACTCAGCCAACTTCACGCAGGCTGCTGCAACCACACACTGGCTTCTTTCTCAAACTTTTCTCAAACGCAATAGCAGCTAAATTGCACCTATGCATTTATAGTGTGTCTATAAAGCTTCAGCAGCTCTGTGAAAAACTAAATAAAATCCCAGATTTTGCTCAATGAGAGTGATTTGTTCTGCTGTATCAGTTTGCTATAAATTAAATGAACATTGCAACAGTAAATCACCATCAATAAATCATGAAGCTGCTTAGCACAACACAAATAATATAGATCGAGATGCATTCACAGTTCTAGAACAAAGTGGTTTGTTATTTTAGCTATGAAGTTTAAAAAAAAAGAAAGACAGGCATCTAATTCAAGCAGCAGTTAAATGACGAATATCTCAAACTAAAGGTTAATCTCATTTGTATGCAGCAAACCACAATTAATCACATGCATCAGCAGGCATTAGTTTTAGCTTAGCATTTAGTCCAGCGAGTCACAGGAAAGCAGTAGATGCAGACTGATTAAGTAGGTCTGATGTAGACTGATGTGTTTTCGGAGCTGCTCTGCGGTGACTGAGCACGGCAAAGGGGAGATGATGGCGACGGGGGCCGAAAAGCAAAGAAGTACACTGCATCATTTACTTTTCTCCTCGCTTCGCTCTCTAAGAGTTAACAGTGAGACTGCCGGCTGACCGTTTGGCTAATGATGATAGATGGTGTTAATTAAAAGGTTTTAGCACAGCGCTGATTGCACCTGCAGCTCTGGCACTCAGTTTTGCTGAAGATGAGGGAATTTTGTTTTTAATTGAAGGAAAAAAAAGATAGGGAAGAAAATCTCTACCTATGCAGAAATTTATTTTGGAAGCTCCTTCTGGCCGCATGTCGGAAAGTCACACCTGGACGTTATTAGTAATGAGATATTAGCAGAAATAAATGGATGTCTGTCAGTGTGAGTGAATATTCACCAAATGTTGCACATCTCTGTAGCGGGGTGAGCTGAGAACCTCGAGGAGGAAGCTGGCCACTGAGGAGGTGGTGAAAGTGTTTTGCTGTACATGATACATTATTAATGGTAGGAGATCGTGTCATCTGAATTTCAAATGGTTTGCACGCCTCATTTATGTAGCAGTCTGATCTTGTGTATTGCAGCAAATAGAAATTTGAAGGAGATGTAGGAAACTGAAGCAGTGTAAAGAGACATAAACATTTGGGGAAAAAAGGAAGTTTTGAATGCATTATGAATATAATCTACATATTTAATGGAGGAAGTCTACCTAAACATGTTAAAATAAAGGGATTACAAAATAATCAATGTTTGTATTGAAGACATATTTGCATATATTCAAATTTCTCCTTCATGTTTGTTTGGTGCATTCAGGGGGAATACTGTATATATTTTTGTGTAGAGTACTGGCTGAATTAAACTCTTCAGTTAAACCCTGAAAAGACTGAATGTCTGATTGTTGCCCCTGATAGGATGGTCCCTCTGATCAGTCAACATACTGCTCATCTAAATTCTGCCATCGAGTCAAACCTGAGGAATCTGGGTGTTATTTTTGACCAATCAATGTGTCTTGAAGCTCACTCCAAACAACTGGTCCATAACTGTTTTTATAATCTGAGAAATATTTCTAAACTGAGAAGTTTGGTGTCAAAACCTGAACTGGAAATGGTTCTTCATGCTTTTATCTCCTCCCGTCTAGATTACTGTAACACACTTTTCACATGTTTGAACCAAAAAGCCCTTGACCGCCTTCAGTTGGTCCAGAACTCTTCAGCGAGGCTCCTCACTGGAGCAAACAGAAAATATCATATTACTTTTATTTTGAGGTCTCTGCACTGGTTACCTGTTAAATGTAAAGTTCATTTTAAAATCCTGACTCTAACTTTCAGTGACATGGTCAACCTCCTCTTTATGTTACTGAACTGATAAAGCCATATGCTCCAACCCAAGTCCTCAGGTCCACAGACCAGAATCTTAGACCTTTTTCTTTTTGGTTCTTTGTCTTTTTAATCATATTTGAATTCTGACATTTTTTGTGAAGCAATTTGTGATCTTTTTTTTTCTGTAAAGGTGCTATATAGTAAATAAACATTACTCACTTATTATTAAATAAATGCACATCTAAGTCACCCTGAAAAATATTTAGACGTAAAACTTTCTTATATGTGACCCCATTACTGTGTTCTTAGAACAACTCTAATCTCAAACAAGTCATAACTTTCATTATTCCCTTAAAGTTCACGGGAGGCCTGTCTCCAGCAGTTAATGGGTGTAAAGCAGAGTAAACCCAGGACTGGTTACCAGTCCATCACAAGACAGTTTTGCATTTCGTAGCTATTCCAGCAGAAATCAACACTGGACAAGATGAGCTACAGATAGATACCTTCTGCTAGGTTCCACCGCAAATAATAGTATAAATCTAAATAAACAACCTTGAAATGCAAAATTAACTTTGAATCAATGTTCTCTATATCTATTTGCTTGGTCTTGTTTTGTGAAATCGACAGCTCTCACCTACATGTTGTATTCTTGTTTAATTCCTAAAGCATGTCACAGTGTGGACACTAAAGACGCTGTTACTCCATCCATATTGCTACGCTTTAGAGGCGACAGATGTTTCCAGTTCAGTTGAAGTTTTGCTGATTCTATTTGTGCCGAAACATAAACAACTATTTGTCAGTGCAGCAGTATAGATGTACCTTAAGATGGTGCAAACCCAGGTCTCCACATGGAATATTATCTACTCAAGAGGTTTACCCTACAGTAGATTGTGGCAACAAAAAAAACTTTGGGAAACAAAGCCTGAGAGAGGAAATGTAAAAGAAACACACAAGTGAGAATTGTATGCTCTGAGCACAGTACACATATCTGCCCTCTCCCACTGTGTTCACTACAAGCCTGTTTGTTCCGAGCTTTGACTCGTGATGAGAAGTTTGTGGTGTTGCAAGTGAACAGAGCTGAAACTTTATAATGAGCACTTTCACCTGAATCAGGTACAGTCTTACCTATTAATAAGAAGTGACCCACTTATTATTTCTGACTATTTCTGGAGTTGTCGGTGGGGGAGTGCACAACCTTCAGGTTTCTCCATGAAAATTGTTCCTCCCTGCTCCCAACCAATCCTCCATGGAAATGAGCCCTGATGCATACGAGGGGGAGATGTTTTCAGACATCTCAGTGAAAGTGTTTTTATTATGCTTCATGCTCAGGGGAACTACTGTAACAGAAAAAAACATATACACTGATAAATTTACAAAAGCAGCTAAACATTAAAAATGTTGATTTATAGATTTGTTTCAAATTTAAAATAGTTACTGTGTTTATCTTTATTTAATTTTGCACACTGTATATTATAATTAAGTAAAACTCTGCAAACTATCACGTTAAAAACAAACCTTTACTGAAGTTAAAACATGGACGAACAAATAAACAATGATAATTTTCCTTGTCTCTCCAGCAAACTCAGTCATACCAGCTTCAGAAACAATTTGATATTTTGATTCAGATGAAGCAGCTGTCTGCAAATACCACATTAGTCCAACCTCTGTTTGAGAAACGAACTGAACAAATTTGACTTTATTTTACACTGAGAGCAGAAAATATCTGATTCTATTTGAGATGGTCTGAGTCATGCATGGAAACAGAAGGAAAAACAACACTGTCTGATGACGGAGTCAGATGAAGATAGACATCATAACTATAGTTTGAAAAAAAAGTAACTTTTTTTTTTTAATATTGAGCAATCACACATGCTGAACGAGCCACATAATTTTTGCTTTTCTACTGTTTTAGTTTTAGGCTAGAGTTTACAGTACTAAAGTTTATGTATATTATGTGATTTTGTCCCCCACTAAAATTATTTAAAAAAAAAAAAAAAGTTTTTTGGAGCAAATGTTCATGTTAGTTTAAAATGAAATTAATTGTGTTTAATTAATTACAGATCCTGTAATTAATTCAAAAAATTTTTTTTAAATCAAGTCCTACCAGCTCCTGTCTCCTTCACCACATATAAAGAAGTAATTGCATTTTTCAACCAAATAAGGTGATAGTAATGTTATTAATGCTGTAACAGCACTATCTGTAGCTAAAAATTGGTGATCCGCGTTTTTAGATGCTCAGATTGTGACCAAACTCTTTAAACGGTGATGTAATCCTGATGCACTTTGGCCAGTTTGCATGATTAACAGACCTGACTTGTGTTCTTCTGTTTTCAGTTATTTGTGCTATAAAAATTAAGTTATGGGGACCATGCCTGAGGTCATTATGGTCTAATTTTGGTTGAAAATTTACAGAATTAAATTAGAGGTCCTACTAAATTAATGTTATATCTATTGCTCAGTGAGGCAGCATACCAGTATTCTACAACCTAAAGTGTTTTTGATCAGACAAAACTTACTGGTTTTTATAGTGACAGAGCTGCTTTTGCTAAACAACGTAAACAACTTAAAATCATGACTGACACGCCCATTTCTGTCTTTGACATCAGTCACTTAGGAGTTAAAGTGTTCATAAGGCTCCTAAACCTTGAAATTGCCACACATTCATCAAACCGCCTCGTCAAACACTCAACCGAAGGGTATTACTCCTAAACAGAACATATAAATGAATCCCAGCTCTGCTCCGGAGCAAGAGCTGCTTCAATTTTTCACCCAGGGAGCTGAATCATGAAGTCTATTCTCTTGTCCTGGGATCTGAGTTCATTAAAACTCCCTGCTGTCTTGCATGGGCCCTCTGGAAATAGACTATCCACCCAGCATAGAAGGAGGAAACTAGTGCATGATTTTTAATGATGTCTGAGTTGTTCCCACCCGAGTTATTATGAGTCTCCTGTAAGGAATTAAACTGGAAGCTCACTGCGAGGGACCCCGAAGAGCAATGGCATTATGACAGCTAATGGGAGCTGTGACGTGGAGGGACAGATAAAGATTATTTGTGGCCAAAATTTCCACCATTTGAAAACTTTGAGATAAGCAGCAGACTGGGTTTAGAGGTTTAGATATGTAGGGGAAGTCAACAGATTAACCAGGTGGGTAATGTGAAATTTTCTGTCCTAAATCTCCACAAGACACCACCTGTTTACTTATGAAGCTGTCATTTCTGGGTTGGGTGTTTGTCAGCTTTTTTTAATTAGCCATAGCTACAACTTGTTGGCCTAAAATACCAGAAAATATATAAAATATGTCAGTGATGCTGCAGAAACAGATTTAAAGGAGGGAATCAATACTTGATGCAGCTCATTTGTTGTTTTTTGATACTAAAACAGTACTTCATTTGATACTTTGATATTTTATTGACAGTTAAGTGTGACAACTTTACAAACATTACACTACTCATGTCAATAACTTTCTAATTAATACAAGATTGTACTCTAGAATATATTGTCCACAACAGCTAATGGTCAAGAAATTCAAATTCTCATTTTCATTCTGTTCAGAGACGCACACGTAGTGGGTGAGTGTTGGTTTTGTGCGTGTGTGTGTGTGTGTGTGTGTGTGTGTGTGTGGGGGGGGGGGGTCTGAAAACGTGTCTTAAATTCACCATGTTACCTCACCAGCTGCGCTGCAGGTTTCACGTCTCCAAAACGTGCATAGGTTCAAAGTTTCTATAAAGTTATGCACATTTTTCTGCCACGCTTTTTTATATAGTTCCCAACATTTGCGGAAAAGGTGACTTATGCGACTTTCAGACTCGTCTTAGCAAGTTTTTCAAATGAGGCCCCAGGTGTTGATCAGCAGTCACGGAGCGAGAAACAACTGCTCGCAGCCCAACAGCTGCCTCGCTGTTATTTAACAGCGCGCGCACACACACACACACAGTGTGTGATTGTAATCCATCAAATTGACTGACGGCCTTCAGATCAAAGTAAAAAATATGTCAAATACGGAAAATTTTCCATTAACGCAACCCCTGCATCCAAGTATTTACACTATATTAGAATACTTGCAGTGAAAACTAGCAGAGCTAGCTATCTTTTGACACATGGTAGAACTTTATTATATTTCTGCTCAAATAACTGATAATAAAGGTTTATAAATCAATTGCGAAGCCCGTTATAACACACTGACAAGTTGAGCAGTTTGTGATAAGTTTCACTTTTACTTTTCAAAGCACGCTGGTTGGACGGATTGCTCATACAGCGGTGGGAGCTCAGCGACAGCCACAACTTATACACTGTAGTTTTTCTTCTCCAAAACCCCTCATTCAGTGGTTGAATTACATGATCAGCAGCCTTGGGTTCTGCTAAAGCCTCTCAATCACTTATTGATTTAAGTCAGATGTTCTGTAGCAGAGAATCATCTAAAACATGTAGGAGAGTGACCTTCAATGACCATGACTGGACACAATGCCAATAGACATCATACAACTGCATACTCACCAGTAGAAATGAAGTGTAAAGGATCCTATATACTACATGAATGGACTATTTTAGAAAACACCTTTATTATTTATTTGCTGGATCATCCATAGCAACATGCATACTATGTGGAGAACAAGTAGCCAAAAAAAAAAAAAAAACCCAAACATTTTCTTTATCTACAATTGAATAAAATGATTACAAGCTCCTATCAAACGTCATCTGCTTTGCTTCTATTTGTCACTTCCTCCCTGGTTTAAATCTTACAGGTGTGTCAATGTAACCACATCAAGCCTTCATTAGACTTTTAGAACATGGTTAAAGTTGTGACAAAGCCTTACCCTGTCAATTTCCATCCTGCCTCCAAATTTGCTACTTCATCTCCTATTAGGAGCATCATAGTGAAGGAATCAAGGAAACGAATGCTTTGCTTCCCCTGTTACATTTCCTTCAGCTATTTTGAGATTTGTACTAAAGCCAGTTTCTCCTTCTGAGTGTGTGTGAGACATGAGGCTGATGTGTCCTATTTCCCCTGCAAACTAAAAACTAGGTTTGAGGTTTATTAATATTTGCATCCAACGCTCTTGGCCAGAAAGAAAGAGACGGAGTCTATCACTTCAGAATGAGATAACCCTTTCTGCATTAAAATGAATCCATTCCAAATGAGAAGAGTTCAATTTGATTGTTTCTCAGCTGAGTAATTGTTCTGAAAGACACTGAGATTAAATATCCAGAATGTCTTTGACATAAAAAGTGCTCTGCCAGTGTTAATTTGTTGAGATATGCTCTGCCTGTCTTCTGTGTGGTATTCCTGCCACTCTGCAGTAATGCATTTCGGAGAAGGCACTGCTGTATGGGCACCTGCATTATTCATAACTCTTACTACACAGGGGAGATTACTTATTGATGTGCATAGGTATCCCTGTATCACACGGCAAGAAAGTTTCCAGAGTTTTCAAAGGTCTGTCAATGGAATTAATTTCATCATGCAGATGAACGACACTTATAGTCAAATATGTATTCATTAACAGTTCAAAGTATTATGGTCTTAGTTTGAAACTTTATATTGATATTTCTTTCATTTTATATTTGTATTGTTGCTTCTTTTAAAATATATTTTGAACAAAACTACATTAAGGCCTAATAATTGTCGTAAAACTGATTTTTCTTGTGCAAAAAATTTAGAAAATGACAAGTATTTTTTAAATTACAAACATTTCATAACTTTCAAAGATTTGTATTGACAGTTACATTAAGTTTGTGGAAAAATCTATATTTGTTCTGTTGATTTTCAAGTTGATATTGTCAAGACCTCTATAGTTTATGCTAGGATACAGTCAGTCAATGTGTGGGCCAAATCCTGACTGGCAGCCAAGCATTGATTGTGTAATCAATTTGTTTGAATTTAGAATTTGTGGGGTTTTGTTTGGTTTCCCTCCTCATGGGGATTGACCACAAGATCTCAATAGGATGGAAGTCTGGGGATTTCTGGACATGGAACTAAAATGTCTATGTTTTGTTCCTCAAGCCACTGCAGCCTTAAGGCACTGAGCTCCATCATCACGCCATCGGGATGGTTGGAAGGAGTTCCTCTAGGTGGATGTTTGGGTACCTTTTTATATGGCTCTGTTCTGAGCCTAAACTGTGGCTGTGTCGCTGCCCTTCCTGCAGGTCATCCTTGAAAAGTTTCCACCTCACTGTGATGAATGCACTCACAGCACACTCTGGTTTACCAATCCTGCAGCTGGATCATGTTTAGGAAACAATCCTAGTGCTGCTGAACATATAGGCACGCTTAGGCCTTCTTCACAAATTCAGTGGAAATTTACTTTGGGGATTAAAACATTTTTCAAAACAGGGAGGGACTTTTTTTGTTGCTATATTTATTTACTGGGGGCAACGAGGACAATAATAAAATGCAAGGTAATAATAATCTAAAAATACTTTATTATTTTTACAGTAATATGAAGGTCAGATAAAAATGTTAAACTTTTTCTGCAATCATTCCCATTTTTTATATTTTCATTTTAGATTAGTTGTTCTTTCAGTTATGTTTAGTGCATGCTTCAATAAGGTAAAGCATCTAAATTTTACTACTAAATGATCCCAGTTCTCAGTTAAAGGGTTAGTTGCAATTCCTCAGATTCAGATTCACTCCTGATAAAATTTGGGAGTTTAAGCAAGATTTAATCACAAAAACTGAGACAACAAACTGTGATCATTACTATTTGTGGATTTATTTAAACGTTTGGCCGTAGCTGGACTGTTTGTAGATGCTGTAACTATTGTGATGTCCGCCTGTGTTTTGTACTTTGTTATGAACGCTTACATTTGCCCGTTTTGGCTTTGGGCCACTACACCGCTGCTACCACAGCAGTTCGTTTGGCCACCATTGCTTAGTCCATTATCATTCAGCTGGAAATGATTAACTGGATGGAAATAGAGAAGCGCCAAAGTCTCAATATGTGAAAGCTCTTAGTTTGGGATAACCCAGCTGTAGTCAGAAGACCCCCCATCAGCACACGCTTAGTGCACTGAGAGCTCCTGCTGCAGTTGAAGGAGATGTTAGAACTTTGTTTTGTGTGAAGTTAAACTAAGAACTCAAACTGTGTTAGGGATTAGAGGAAATGTCTTTTGTGTCATAGATATAAAGTAAATTGTTCAGCTTGATAAAATATTTAGAGAAGCACTGTGAAACAATTTATGAACACCCAGAAAAAGGAAGTGATGGTGGGACAGATTTTCACAATAAGACAATAGATCCTAAATAAATTATATTTAAGTTGTGATTAAAACCTGAAGGTTTTCTGAGAGTGTTAGCAAAATGATCTGACCATTATCGGGCTGTAGTGGAAAAACGTGGATAAGTCACCTTAAGGTCTATTGTTTAATCTCTTATTAATTAGATAATGCTCATGAAGGCAATGCTTTTTTATTTAGTCAATGATGATGGCACTTCTGCATCAGGTTTATGAAGTCAAAAAGACATAGAAGTTTCTCTAAGTATATATGGACATCTCCTAAATTGCTCTAGTCCAAAAAAAAAAAACCCCAAAAACAACAATATTCAGTTTACATATCTGTAAAATGTTCAAAGTTAAACAATTCTTTCTTTTCAAAATTGTAACTATTTAAATGTAATATTTACATATTAAAAGTACAATACACGGGTCCAATTTCTGTCTTTTCAAGCCATTGTGATAGCACTCAGTCAACAGAAATGCACAAAGAAATAAATGCAACAAAGGATAGTTGGCTAATAATTACTCTAATTGAAATTTGATGCAATAAAACAACATAAAAGGCAGAAAACATGAGCTTGTTCTCATGCATCATCACAAAATGAAAACACCTCAAGATGAAGAAGAATTCGGTTTACATCAGGATGTTTAATGCCATCCATTCCCATTTTGCCAAAAGGTCCGTCCAGTTGATTGCCACAGTGTGAAAAGTTTTAGAAAATTTGAATCTTCACTGTGAGAATTGCAACATGAATTCCCAGTTATCTTAGGAATTGAATCACTGAGCATTACCCAATAGTAACCAAACTTTTTATCTATTTAAGACTCAACTCTATATTTTTCATTCATTATCTGGCTGCCTTTATCTGTGCTTCCCTCTGCTGCCACTGTGCCATTTAAACACACAAAGTACCGGTAATAAGTCTAAATTGTTCTACTGCAGACAAAAGCAATGCTCAGAGATGCTTTTTACTCCTTTTCATTCAAAAGTGACAATTTTGACCAAATTCGATCAGACATTAATGTTAAGAGAAACCAAGAATCTTTCTGCTCACCCACAACCAATAACTCTCACCCCGCACTTTGTGAATAGAGACTAAACCTCGGCATTATAATTCAAATTGACTTGCTAAAATTGAAAGAGAGAGCAAGCGGGAGGCGAGCATACAAATGCAGGTTATTCTGCCTCTTAGAGTTCTGCCCTGGAGTCATTTCCCAGTAGAAAATCAGCAGAAAGTAGAAGAATGAGTTTGTTTGTGGCTTTGATTCCTGCTGGGATGAAATAATTGAATCAGTATGTGTTTATACACAGATCTGGTGGCACTTAATAATCACAGTTTGCTGTCAATCATGTCCCGGTGTGACGCTGTTTTACCACCAAAGTCATGGATTTCATACACTGCACACATGTGGGCACAAGGAGCAATTACAATCCAATTCCAGTTCACTAGTATGGGGTGACGATTGTCTGTGGCCTCAGAGCCACCAAACACTCAGGAATATGACAGTTATTAGAACTTGACTTTGGCAGCACTGGAGAGAGAAAAAAACACTTCTGTGACAGAAGGCTTTATTATAACCTCCAATCTGACATGGTTCTTGCTGTAAAAGATTGTTTAAAAGCAACAGTAAGTTCAGTGGATTATTGACTTGTGGGGAGAAAAGATACATAAATGTACTTTATATCTCTGCTAGATTTTTTATCATAAGCATAATTAACTTCAAGTGTATCCCATTTTTTCCCTAAAAGACTTAGAATATGACATAATGCGCAAAAACTCATGTAAAATGCATTTAAAGAAAGTGGAAGAACATGATTTTAGAGAAGCGTTAACTGAAGTCTTTAGTTTTTTTGCAAGTATACATACATCCCATTTGATTTCTTCTCATTTGTTCTGTTTTGGTATATCTCTAGATGGCGTTTCCATGTAAATCCAACATCACACTTCACATTCAGTGCAAACAGCCATTTGACAGCTGTGTGACTGAGTCATCTATGCCAGAAAAATGCACCTTTCGGTGTCCTAGAGGCCTTACAAAGTATGCGCTGTGGCAAATTTGATGTTCCCATTACTTTGCCAGTTCCCAGTGTGCTAAACATTAGGCTTGCTGCCAGACAACACAATGTGGTAGAACTAACCGGTTCTTAGCACAACCTGGCCACCGTCTGTTCTTATCCATATGGTCAACTTGGCTTGCACGCCGACAGTGGAGCAAAAATAAAATCTAAACGCAAGCTGCAATTTGTGGGTTCCAATTTAATCAGATCCACAGTAGGATGCCATTCATTTGGCTCAAATCAAAAAGGGGAAGGAAGCAGATTTTAATCCAGGCTAAACTGGAAAAAGTTAGTAGAATAATAACTTTAATATACTGCAGGATGTTTCAGATGAGTTGAATTAGAATCTATTTAAGTCTAACTATGTTTACCAAACTACATCCTCCTCAATTTTAATGTCATGTCCAATTAACTGACTATTGTAACTTCATTTCCCACCTAACTTGTTCATTTATACACACATGTGCAATTCTCTGTTTATAAATATTAGTCTCTCGTTGGGGGGTGGGTGGTGGACTGGACCAAACCAGACCAAAGTTACTATCATATAGGCCAGTCCAGCCCAGTCCTCTTCCAGACCCAGGGCAGGTGATCGGACGTGGACTTCTGTCCAGGTGGAGGGAGCACGGACCGCTAGCGTGCTTCCTGGAGCGAGGGGCTCACGCCGGTCTGACACAGGTCCTCACACAGCAGCTCAGCACCTCGGTCTGCACGTATTATTGGTGGGGATGCAGCGCTTCTGCACCCTGGATCGAGTGGTGGAGACATGTCAAATCCATTCACGCTAAATCTACGCCCATGACCTTCAGTATTCTCATGTATCTTCATTTGAGTCACACACACAAAAAGAGAGAAAAGAGTGAAAGGCAAGAGAGCACAAGAAGAAAGAGTGAGACTAAAATTTGACTAAACTGTTTTCTCTTTTTTCCAATTGATGGAAATCCATCTCCACGATGGAGAATTTTAACGCCAGGCTCAGTCCCTCCATCTTTGACTGACATGCTCAACAAAAGAAATGAGATAATTTATGATAAAACAGACATTAATGATGCTGATCATTTCAACCAGAACGTGGTATTAAGTCCTTTTCTTTCACTGCAGCATTAGACATGCTATCATTAGTGTTTCTTTCACACACTCTCCAAACTTTGCTAAATGTTAATGTAAAAATTACTGATGCTGTCTTTGCCAAATTTAAATCATTCAGCTTTAAAGTTACAGAATTCCATTGAAGGACTTCAACCTGTTATAGATCAGTAAGGAAAAACATAAAATGCTGATGAGTATTGTTTCAGTGTAAATTATATATCAAAGAATCTCTGGAGGCTGTTGCCACTAGTTACATCTAGGTTACCAAGCTACACAACAAGCTTTTTTTAGAGCAACAAGTAACTAACTAAATAAATGTTTAGCTTTAGCTTTAAGGCGATGGCAGACCTGCCTCTTTCTGAGTGGATTTTCTAAGAAAAGTGTGATGAACATGAGAAAAATTAGAGTTAGAGGTGAATAAACAGCAGAAACGTTTAAATCTGCAAGACTCGTTTCAACAAGTCAACTTGAGAAATGATGTTTCGATGTGAACGCTGATATACTAATTATGAATCCTGCACTAATTCATTTTTGAAATATTTCTCCACCTCTAATGAAAAAGCAAGACTCAGAGCAGACTTTAGTTTCAGGCATTATCACTCAGACCTGAAGAGCTACATCTCTGGCCAACAGAGAGTAAATTTTACTGTGATACTTTTAGTTGATTGGATGGTTCAAATGTCCAATTAGGTAAAAGGGGGGTAGTTCCTAAACACTACTGAACCCATTTAAATTACAACTTTTAAAAAGGAGGTAAATCTCTGCTGAGTGGAGAGTCAGCAGCTGTTGTTTTAGCATCACTGGCTGTGCAGAGCTGTGCTGAGCATGCAAGTGTTTCTTCAAATCTCAAGCAAGTTCTTTTCTGCTAACAAGCTCATATTATCGCCCAGACACAAGATGCATTTTCACAGGGATGCTGCTCTTGTCCTCTCAACTCACAAAGTCAAAATAATGAGAGAACTTTCACGATGTAAATGTGTCGTCTTGAAAGCTGAGAGAGCTACAAAATGTGCCATGATGTGCAGGACTGGACTCCCGCTGTGAAGTTGACAAGAGAAAAAGTACTTCTTTTTTTTTAGGATTTGAGTCTGTGGCAACAAAACATACCAGCTAATATAAAAAGTGACCTGAATAAGATTGTTAGTTTTATTTACCTTTATTTAAATGGGATAAAACTCACTGATAAATAAGTTCTCATTTTCAAGAGAAGCTTGAAAACATGCACAGGAGTGAATCCAGCCAAGAAATAAAAGACTGTTTACGAAAATTGAACTACTTACTTTCATTATTTTGGTATCAAAATTAGGACTGAAACAGTTTATCCAGTGATTCAAATCATTCAGTTACAAAAAATATCTGAGGCAAATTTATTGGCATGTGTTATTAGATATGTTTCATAGGGACAGTTTTTACTGTCAGACAGAGGGCTGATGCTGTGTTCGCTGTGTGTTGGAGGAAAATGAACAAAGAGAAGTTCAGACAACAAGATCAAAAATTGGGGACTATTTGAAAAAAGAGAAAAGCCAAAAACTGCAGAAAAACTAACAGTTCATTAAAAATCTTTGCATAAATGACTGAAGCTTTGCTGATTAAAACAGTATTCTGGATAATCCTGCTTAGAGTAAATAGAGAACTATGTATTATTAATATATTAGTCACTGTGCTCCTAGCTCCACACACCTGTTGAGACCTGTGACAATAAAGAAGCATGAATACAAGACATTTACCATTAAAGGAAAAATGAGTTCTTGGACTTTTGCTTTTCCAGTATAAAATACTTTAAATATCTCAGCTATGATGAAAAACTCACCTGCCTTCAAATCAATTAAGTATCAAGGAAATATTTCTACAAGAACACAGAGAAAACTTTAGCCCTAACCCTAAAACAGTCAAAGAGCACAACTGTTGTACTCAAGCAGACCAACCACTGAGGATCAGGTCCTTCTCTCACTCAGCTCTACCTCAGAGACCTTGTAACAGAAAATAAAGCTGCTGTTGCACCAACTTGACATCTCACTCCTGGAGGCATGATCCGATGACTTTTTATAAAAAGACAAAGGCTTTGATTGAACCAGAATTTCACACCACTTCATGAATTGATGGATTACTCAATAGAAGGCTTGATTACTAAAATATAGGATCACTGCAGCCCTAACGTGTTCCAGTTAGCTGCTAATAAATGAAAGCTGTTCATACAGTTCAGTTCTCACATATGTGTCTCAAGATTTCTGCATCAAAACTGAAAACAACTACAGTTATATGTGAAAGTTTGAACAAATAGCCATCGATAGAAAAATTATATTTTCTAATGAAATGCATTTTTAAAAATCCACAAGAAGCCACTACATGTTGCTTCATTAGTGAACTGGTAATTACTCACAACTACCTTGACCAGTGTGTATTGCATTTCAAGTAAAGTTTTTCTTTCCTTGAACCTGTCTCCTCTGACTTTAATCAGCACAGACAGCAGTGGCTGATGGTTGTCGTGTACTTTGTTTTCTCGCGTGTTGCATTAAGCCCTGACTCCGCTGACTGAAGGCTGCTACATTCACTCACCAGTTGAGTCAGGAGAGAAAACACACACTAGCCAGCAGCACAGCTTGGCCTCCTAATTCAACTATTTATTTTTTAAGGAAACCAGATGGATCCTTAAGGAAAAACAAATTAGACTGGGACAAAAGTTTGTTAGATTCAAACTAAAAAGTTTATTGGTTCCTATTTCCTATTTAAAAAAGCATTGAGGAATACACATCCTATATTTATCATTATCTTGTGGAACAAATCAAAGTATATCCTTGTCATACTGGTAACACAATCATTTAGAAACATCAAGAGAAAACAAACAATCTTTAATGTATCTAACCTGGGTGAGTCAGAACAGATAAAGAACAGCCATGAAGGAAAAAAGAATGCTGGGACGATTACAGTGATATTCAAACATCCCTTTAGAAGCCTTGGGGGTGGCGGTTTTTTGTCATCATCTTGAAATTTTGGACCCAGAAGGACAAATAATGAATGTGAATCATCTAATACTCTAAAACACCAGATGTTCCTGATGCATAACTTTAACATCTAAAGCAATTTAAACCTTAATTTAGAAATATTCACTTCCAAGAAGTTGTTATGAGCCATCATAAATACAAACATGGTCTTCACATCAGGCTATGACTTCATTTATTGCTTTGTAAAGTTTGTAGATTATTGCATGATTGTTGAATAAAAGTGGTCTTCCCTAAAAGATGATTCCTTTGAACTTCCATGAGTCCAGTCTCACCAGAAAACCTGTCATTAACATGCAGGACTGACTAGAAAGCTGTGAAATAGTTGACTAGTAATGGAGTGTGGCGTTAAATAGATATAAAGACATCTGCCCTCTGATTGGATGGTTTAATCTGTGAATGCTAATTTGTAGTTCAGCTCACCATCCAATACGAACAGCTGACCCTATACTAAAAACTACAAAGTAACACCAACCTTTACCTGTAATTCTTACATTTGAGAAACAAGATTGTGAACAATTAACAGACAATGGAATAACTATGATAATTTTAGCAAATTAATCATCTCTACAAAGAAAGAAAGTTTTTGGCTTTCAATCTGGTTTTAAATGTAGTCTTCTGATTTGACATGATAGCTTTAAAGGAAGAGTTCATCATCCTCTGCAGCAGATTTTAGCAATAAGTTGCAACTAAGGAGCCACAATCTGTTAAAAATGTAATAGAATGTATTAAAGGTAAAACTGAACCCTCACATTAATAATGTGTGGCCCTGAGGGGTTAATTAGACCAGATTCACCTCTGATCTGATCTGTTCAGAATTTCATTTTTTTAAAGTTCTCCTGTTCCACGTGTTTATTAGGAAGATCCAAAAAAGAGACAGTGTGAGCGTCCATTGGGAGGGAACAGAATCAGCTGTGGTGTTTGATCGGGGGTGGAGGGTGCTCAGTGTGGAGAGCTTTTTTCAGAAAATCTAATCTTGTGATGATGAAAATACAGGAAAATATTGCCTAAACTTCCACCCCATCAGTGAATAATCTAACAATCACTTTGGATCGAAGGCTCTTTTTGATGTGTTTCTTTTCTGGTTCCTCTGTAGCTCAGAGTTTGATTTCTACACTAATCTTCCTTTTTCTATCAGAAACAAACACACACACACACACACCTATTAATGTGTGTGTATCTGATTCCCCTCTTAGGGTTTTCAGAGTTTCTTCTTTTGGGAACATCAGAAAAAGGAAGCATTCTAGTGGTGTGTGATGGTTGTCTATGGTGGAAGGCTATTAGATACAAACTGGAAAAAAAAAGTGTTTTATCTTTTTTTAACCTGTGTTTGCTAGAAATTAGCAACACATCAAACCAACTAACTTCTAAAGATAAATTCCGTATTGACCCAGATATAAGACGAGGTTTTTTTCATTGAAAATAATTTGAAAAAGGGGTGGTCATTTTATAATCGCGCCCTTTTTTTTCGGGGGGGGGGGGGGGGGGGGGG
>SSNR01000008.1:3859888-3881661 GCA_006937965.1 Callopanchax toddi | reverse complement strand
GGGGGGGGGGGGGGGGGGGGGGGGGGGGCATTATACGACCCCACCAGCAGAGGAAGCAGGCTTTTAGTCAAAGCAGCAGCAGCAGGAAGCAGCTCAGACCACGAGCGGTCCTGGCGGTCCGGACCAGCTCAAAGTTACAGGTCCACTGAGGCCACTTCGTAGACCTGGCTGCTGCTGGACAGGGCCTGTAACTTTGAGTTGGACCGGACCACCAGGACGCTTGGGGACCGGACCACCAGGACGCTTGGGGTCTGAGCTGCTTGCTGCTGCTGTTGCTTTGACTGTAAAGCATGCACCCTTTGCTGGTGGGGTCGTGTAACTAGAACGCAATTATAAGACAACCCCCTTTTTCATATTATTTTCAATGAAAAAAACCTCATCTTATATTCAGGTCAATACGGTATTTAAATGATTTTCTCAAAATTTCAATAAAAATAGTATCTTTAAAAAGTGAATTTAATCTTTTTTTCTGAAGACGGGGGGATGTCTTATATAAGCGGGTTAATATGGTATAAATTTCAACCATACAAGAATTTTAAATGTATCATTTGGTTTATAATAAAAAAATCCAAATTTTTGGGGAACTGGCACACGGTAAAAGTAAGTAACAAATAAGTTAAGAATAGTAAAGATTGCTCAGTAAAATCCGAAGAGGCCATTATAATCTATTGGCAATGACTGATCTACTGTAAGCATTAACAGACAAAGAAAGTCTGCCTATATGTCAGGAAAACACTGCAAAACTCCTTAATTTAGTTTCATTCTCAGGATTAAACTCAAAACACACTAATATGTCAACAATCATATGTAATAGCTTCATTCCACAAGTTTAAAAAACAGTTTAACCAAAGCTTTTTAAAATTTTTACTACTTTTTACTACTACTCCCTATCCTGGAACTCTTAGATGCATCCCTTCTCCAACACACCTGAATCAAATGAATTGTTACCAGGCTGAGCTGAATGAGCAGGGATGCATCTAAAAGTTTCAGGATAGCGGCTCTTGAGGACTGGACTTGTGAAGCCCTGTGTTAAAAGATCACAGCACACAAGCACAACACTGATAGCATGATGAGGTTGTAGCCAAGGCATGAGGCCAATGTGACCAGTCCTGCGTCAAATTCTCAACAATCCATGCTGGTGAACTCTGACCCCACATCACAGATGTGCTTCCACCACACTCACCCATGTGGCAACCAGGACCCCGATATGCTGCTAAGATTTTGTGCCAGCTCAAAATAACTGCCAACCTTTATTACACAGAAAGTGGAGTCCAACACTTTGTTTAGACTGAAGACTTCAAGAAGACCCTGCACAGAACACCCAGGGCTTAAATGTTCATGGATTATGGGTAAAATATACCTTTAATGCTGGTAAAACATGTCATATGTCACATTTTCCATGCTTCCTTACAGTTTGATGAAATACTGCAGTAATACACTCTGCAACAGTCCGCTTTATATTCTAGCTATAGGCAGACATTCCATATAATAGAGAAATCCTGTTGAGTGACCCAGGATGAATACCAGAGGGCTTCATGAGGTGTAATAAAAAGTGACTTGAGAACATTAAAAGTCAAAGAGGTGTGTTCAGATTATTGTAAATATTAGACATAAAGAAGTTCATTTAATGCTAATAAATATATAAATATATTGATTACAACTTTCTGTATTTCAGGAACAGATTCCACTTTGCCTTTATAACTAAATTTCTTTTTAATGGCAGCATCTTCTATTAAAGGTTAATGTAATCTCTCATTTGCAAGGAGTCTTATTGAACATTTACAGCATATTTTAATGACAAGGTCTCCCTTTTTTAATTCACTTGCTAACAGACACTTTATTCCACACAATCGCTGCCAGCGTCATTTCTGATAAGGTAATACATCACTCATTATGACTTTCTCCCTCAGCGAGAAAGGTTAATTTATGACACTGCTCCTGATTATTAGGGCTCATTTTTAGGTGAGTTCTGTAGCTTATTCAGACAGGACATTGTTGATATTCTTAAATAATAATTCTTTTTTTCTGGGCAATTTTTAGGTGTTTTACACTGATGACTGCTGGGGGGTAACAAGAGTTTAGCTCTCACTAAAAACTCCAATCCTAACTTCTAATTTATCTGAAGTCCTTGACATTGTTCTTCAACACACATGCTCATAGTAAAGCATCATTTTTACAACTTGCAGTACATCACAGCCAACAGGAAACCTCACAGTACATTAAAACATTTGAACTAAAAACTGGTGTTTTATCTAAAATATGTTGCTTGTTTCATTTTTTCTATACTATCACAGTTGGTTGTGCTCAGCAATAAAACCTGTCCCCTGGTTGGTCTTAAACGTTAAGACCAGTTTTTATGCTTCCTGTATTTCTCCTCTGCTTCCCGTCCCACCTCCTTTTATGGAACACTGGCACTTGGCAATAAGAGACCGCTGCAGAATAGACATTTGCAGCCTACTCAGCATTTAATATTAGTGCATTAGTGCAGCCAGTGATTCAGTTAATGACACAAAAATACGTCTGTGTGACAGATTTAGAGCAGCACCATGTATGTCAAGAGGTCCTGACCCAGCTGGGTCACCATGTCGCAACGTTGGAATCTATTAAAGGATTATGTGTCATGGTCAGCAGGTGATCGTCCTCTCTGACATGACACATCATTCCTGCACTCCACAAACTCTGTTCTCTATTTGAGTGACTTTGAGTGAAGGAATCAAACAACTACATGTAGTTAAGTAAAATCATTTTACAGATTTCTAGATTAAATATTCAGTCACCAAATATATATCAGGAGCAACCCAAAAAATCCCAAGAAATCTTATGAAGAAATAAAAAGGCTGAAATCTGAAAAATCTTAAAAGCTGAACTTCTCAGTAATACACTACTGAGAAACTTTAAATCTCCATCATGCAATCCATCCACCTCCTGTCAAGTCCATGATGATCCACCGAGAAACTTCACTGACAGATTAAAGATTAAATTCAATAGAATTGACGATTCAAATGTACTTTCCAGGAAACATATTGAACGTTTTCATCTGTGATAAATCCTCTATTAGTAGTACCAAAACAAAAAACTCAACACACAAAGTCAAAGGCTTAAAATCACATTGTTTCATAGAGGCATAGCATTTTTAAAGAAATGCCAAAGTTTTAAACTAAGACCATCTATTGTTGAGAAATAATGTTATCAGCATTTATGTGACTCTTAACGTTAGTCAACTGTAAATGTTCATCCAAAAAAATGTATTTATTAGATATAATAACATAACATAATAATTTGAGAGAATTTCATTAAAAACCCATCTAGTGGTTCATGATATATGTTGTTATTAATACAGATTCATAGAAAACACACAGGCTTTTAAGTAATTGGGTCAACAGTCCAGAGTGACTACAGGTGAACACATGTTCAAGCAGGTTGGAATGGATGGAGGAACATGATAGAGTGACATGTGATAAAAGAGTTTCCGCAAGAATAAAAGGAAGGTGTAAAAGACAGTGGTGAGACCAGCAATACTGTATGGTCTAGAGCAGGGGTGTCCAATACGTCGATTGAGATTGACCGGTCAGTTGTGGAGGCATAACTGGTAGACTGAGGGACAGTTCTCCTACCCGTCCTCCCAAGGAACAAATTACACCAACAGCAGTCGTGCTTCAAAACCTCTGTTAAACGCAACACAAATAAACGCACGTGCAGTGTGTGTTTCCGACAGCAGTCGCAACAGAAACCTTTGTTAAACAATAACAGACACACACACACCTTAAGCATAACACAATCCCCTGAAGTAAGTTGATCGCCTGGAACTTCTAAAGTGAAAAAGTGTGGACACACCTGGTCTAGAGACTGTGGCACTGATGAGAAAACAGGAGGCAGAACTGGAGGTAGCAGGAACAAACATGCTGAGATTCTCTTTAGGAGACAAAGAGGGATAGGATCAGGAATGAGTCCATCAGAGGAACAGACCATGTTAGATGTTTAGAAGATCAGATCAAAGAAGAAGATTAGAAGCTGAGATGGTTTGGACATGTGGATGGAGGAGGGATAGTAAATATATCAGTAGAAGGATGCTGAGGTGGGAACTGCCAGGCAGGAGACCTAAAGGAAGAGCAAAGAGGAGACTCATGGATGCAGTGGAAGAGGACATGAAGCTGATTGGTGGGAGAGCAGAGGATGTAGAGGGCAGATGGAGCCAGATGATTCGCTGTGGAGACCCTGAAGAGAAATGCTGAAAGGAAAAGAAGAAGACACACCCTGGCATCATCTGTATGAGCATTTTTTACCTTTCAGCATTGGGTGATAATAAAGAAGCCTCACCAGCTTCAACTTGAAATGATCCCCTTCCCTTCCGACAGTTTAAAACAGATACACATTTCTAAATGCTGACAGTGATGATGACAGGTGTATGTAGATTACTGTGCAATCTTTTGATGGGGTGCCTACAAAGAAAAATCCAACCATATTTCTAAAGAGATTTTTTTGGTTGTTGCTTGTTTTACTTAGTTTTTCTTACATGTGTGCTACTTTTTTATTGTAATAATTTATGAGTGTTTTTAGGTTCCTCCCTCCTCCTTCCCTCTTGCGTTTGAACCCAGTTGGTGTGAGGACCAGAGGTAATGCAGCAGCTCTTTTGTGTCATCCCTTTATGGAACTACAAGGTTAGCACTACCGATTGCAAAGACCCCCAGTCTGTGGGTAATTTTTTGTATGGCAGGCCAGTGGCCAACCCGCAATTGCATTATATCAATTTGTGCGAGCTGTGGTGGTCAGCTAGAACACACAAACACACTCACACTGCGCTCAACAGGCAAGAGCATCCTGCTGCGCAGGCTGTTACTTCCTGACTGTTTCCATCACAGAGCCACAGGCCTGTTTCTGCCCCGCTGCTCTGTCCATGCTAAGCTTTTTTTTATGTCTCTGATGTTGAAGGAACCCACAGCCTAAGCTCTGACACCCCCACCCAAACACACACACACCCCTCCCGCCTTGCGTTTTATCAGCAGCCAATCTATTTTAAATTCAACAGAGGTAGAAGTGAAAATTAAACAAAAACCCTGGCCAATCTCTGAACTGGTCTTTGTAGTCATTGCAGATGGATGAAAATTGAAAAGATATAACCCAGATTGAATCTTCAAGATTCACTTTGTGGTGACGTTTGACTTGATAAGAACATCTGCTTTGGTTGGAGCTGAAGGGATTAAATCACCTGGTCTTAACCCCCAGACGTCTCTGGCTCTGACTTACCTGTCAGAGCAATTACAGATGTCGAGATCAAGTAGTGTATGATCATGTTTAAAACTTAGAAACTCCAGTAAGTATGAGCAAAATACAGGAACTGGGCCTCAGGAGAAGGTTAGGAGGGAGTTCTGGCAGAGGTCCAGGTCCACAAATAGTATTTTGTCTTCCTTTCATTTCAGTTCATAAGCATATGGAAATGGAAATCATTATGAGTTGTATTTGGTTTGACTTGGAATGAGAAAACTTCCCAGGTCACGATAGCTAAAAATTACAAAATTAGCCTAAAGGATACTATTAAAAAGCTAAAGAAAACATTTTTTATGTAGGCAAATAATGAAATATTAAGACTGTTATGGTTTGAGGTTGTGTGTGGGACCTGAATGCAGGCAAGCAGCAGCAGACAGGGGTAAATTAACTCAAAATGGTTTATTTAACGAGAACAGGAAAAAAAGAGGGTAACAAACCTACTGGTGAACAGGGCATGACAAACAGCAGGATCCAAAAAGCTGTTAACGGACGAGGGAGCTTAAATTTATGAGGGCAGCAAATCAAGGGAACGAGACACACCTGTGGAGGATTAGTGCAGAGAGACAGGAGGAAGAACATGAGAGAAACAGGACAAAACACTGAATACTGGACACAACGGGGCATGGGACATGACAGACGGGTTATAAGGAAATCACTTTCTTTTCAGAACAAATATGACCTTTTTTGCACAAGTCAGTCAAAGAGGTTAATAAATTGAGATTTCTCGTGTTTTCTTATTTTTGTAAGAAATAAAGCGTCTTGCACCTCTCCAATGCAAAAATCCACTGTCATTGTTAGGATACTAATAAAGCTCAAAACATAAGGCTTTGCTGAACAGAATCACAAGTGTGTGATTACTGATCCAAATGATGTTCACCGTGTAGGTTAACTCATAGACTGCATTTCCAAAGCTTGTCTGTCTTATTAATAAAGAAAAAATGGTATTGACCTAAATCAAGATGTGATTTCAAAAATCTTTCTTAGAACATTCCAGGTCAAAAGGCTAAAGTCTCATTTAAATCACAGGGCAAATCTTCTTCATTAAGAGATTCAACTTTCAAGCTAGATTTGGTCTCTAAGTCACCTGATGCCAGAGCTGTAATCCATTACAGTCTGAAACCTTTCCAGTCTAGTTTCATTGACCCTACTGAAGGCACTGTTCCTGAGTAATGACTTGTTTCTGCTTGGCCACTTGTTGTTCGTTAAGTACTGCTCTCTGAGAGCAGCCAGAGCTTTTTCACAGATGTTTCCTCCTGGAGGTCTGGTTGTCCTAATTTGGTGCCTGTAAAGTTAGACTTATATGTCATTGTCACAAAGAGGCAACCCTCCTTTGTTGGCTTCGGGTGAACTTTGCTTACAGAGCGCCGCCATGAGAAATACCACAGAGAGCAAACACACTACGTCAACCCGTGATGGCTTTCCAGCTTGTTTAAGGCTTTAACCCTGTAGATTAAAGCAGATTAGGGTTAGCCAGGAAAAATGTGAATACAGTATAGTCGCATCATTAGATCTGATTAAAAGCTAATGAGGGCAGACAATTTTACACTTGCTTTGTGGGATGTTATTGCAGAAAAAGCCTGCCAGCACTTATTTCCCTTAATGATAATCAGATATCACCATTAGTAAGGTCACATGGGTACGATCAGAAACAGGGAGGAAGTGCATTTCTCATGGAGCTGCAGTGTTTACTGTGTGAAAGGCTGGCTTCCTTTTGCACTGATGTCAAATCAGCACATAGCTCCAGTTATAGTCTAACCACATCATTATCTCTCACTTCATCCATCTATTCACTGATCTGTTAAAGAGACTGTTAAATATCAATGAATAAAAAGTTTGAAACAGCTATAATGTTGTAGTTTGTTTTTTCTTTCTTGATAAATACTTAAATATTTAAGTGTTAAAATGTGCAATCTGGAATAAAGTTTTCTTAATAACACCTAAATCTCACATTGAACACCCAATATAGAGATGTACTTGTTTTAAATACTAACTATTTACACATAAAACTTTGTTTTTACAAAAGTATAGAATGGGAAAAACACAGCTCAGATTAATTTATATATACATATTTTTCCCTGTACTTTGAATATAAGTCTTCTTTATTATGCATTATTAAGCCAATCTGTGAAACATTCTGAAAATTAAATGCAACTAATCTGAATGCAATGTTATGGAAACATAATGCTGAAAATGTCACACTTTTTGGACAAATAGGTAAAAATACAGGTACATCTAATAAAATTTGAATATTGTGGAAAAAGTTCAATGTTTTTTGTCCCACGTTTCAGAAAAATAAAACTCATGTATTTTATAGATTCATTACACCAAGAGTAATGAATCTATAAAATACATGAGTTTTATAGATTCATTACACCAAGAGTAAAATGTACTTCAAGCCTGTATTTCTTGTAATTTTGATGAAGATGGCTTATATATAATGAAAACCCCAAATTTAGTGTTTCAAAAATGAGAGTATTGCATAAAATACATTTTTTAAATAATATTTAATTATTATTTTTTTATTTAGAGCACTTCATGTTTCCTTCTGCTGACAAATTTTATGGAGAGGCTGATTTCATTTTCCAGCAGGACTCATCACCTGCCACAGGCTGATCACATCCATGCCAGGAAGCACTGATGCAACAATTCATGCAATATTAGTCCCAAATAAAAACTGAGTGTAAAAATAAACAGACTGTCCAGAAGACTGACATTTATATCTTATTTTTATTGATCTAATGTATCATTCTAATTTTCTGAAACACTGAGTTTTGTGTTTTACTCTCTGTACCAATATCATTAAAATGAAAAGAAATAAAGGCTTGAAATATTCCACTGTATGTGCAATGAATCCATATAATATACGAGTATGCTGGACTACATTATGTCTAAAAAATCAAGCTAAAACTAGCAGGACTCACTCTTTGAAATAAAATAGTAAAATATTAGAAAACTATGAAGAAAAAGTATCTGTCAACATGAAACTGTTTAAATGTTGTTCTCCATTGTCCCCTCAGGGGCTAAACAAATCATTTAACCTGATTTAGAGCTTTACATTTTTGCCATATGTGTCACACATCCATGTGCATATTGATCTGCTTGTTGTTTGCATAACTGAAATGAGTAAAAGGAGAGAAAAAGTCACATCCTCGGCTAGCTGAGGCAACATAAGACCACCATCTGATGAGTCACAGGTTGCCTCCAGAGAGAAAACAGCCCAACTCTCAAGCAGTGGAAACTCAGCAGCAGCTCTGTGACACAAATGCAAATGTTTTATGTTAATTCTGACGTGTTTGCTCACCATCTATGTTTAAAAACAAATATATAAAAAAAGCTTCTGGCAAAAACACCTAAAGTCAAAGTTAAGATAAATGGAATCCCTCAAAGAGTCCTGCTGATAAAAGTTCAGTCACATTTCCCCCGTATGATGCATAACCTTCACCTGTCACTTTATACAACTCCCCCCCTTCATCTGTAAGTGATGCTGTCATTTCCATGTGATTCAACTAGAGAAAGAAAGAAAGAAAGAAAGAAAGAGGTGCAGACAGCAGAGAGGGAAGAGGAGAGATGGATGAAGACAGGAAACGCTGCTGTTTTCTTGTCATGTTTCAGAAGAAATGGACTCAAGACAGAGTAGATTTAACTTCACATCTTAATATAGTCATCCACTGATGGGATAGCAGAGAAAAAATTACAAAACAAAGAAACGTCTTCCTTATGTTTGAGCCGGTATGTGGAAACAGACAACTGTGATGTCTAGAAGATGGATAATCGTTTTGTGAGGAGCTGGAGGGGCGGGGACCGAAGTGACAAGCTAAAGTGAAATCACACTGTAATGCAATCCAATCTGAGAAAAGAAAAGAAAATCACCGTGCACGTCACTCACACGTGGTATCTGTGTCAGAAGAATGACAATAAGACGCCAATGTGAACCTTAAACCTGATGCAGATTTCTACTGCATCAGTTACCAAGAAGCTCAACATAAAGCACAGCGACTCCTACTGGATCAAACAGACAATTATTAGATCCAATTATCAGATCAGAACCTGGTTTTGTTAGTGTTGCAGTTGGAGAACAGTTAAGCTGAGGTAAGATTTTTTGTAGGAATTTAGGATAAAATAGAAAAAAATGACAATAAATAGTAATTTATCTAGTAACAACATAAAACAAAGTATATTAATATATATATATATATATATAATAATAATAAACTGCAGCAAAACAAAATCAGACATAATATTTCAAAACAAAAATGATCCATTGAATTAAAGCAGCTCATCTCGTAATAACAGCTTTTACCAAATGAGAAAGTAAACACTGTTGACATAACCATGTATCTTGTGATTGAGCTACACCAGTTTTAAAAGTTAAATTCACTACATAATTTATGGATGGTGATTTATTATATCACCATTATATTATATTGTTTACATAAACATTTATCTCATGTCCAACCAATAAATCAAAATATAACTAATCATAGATATTTGCATATAAGCTTGTATAATATTTCAGTTCCTCAGTTATTTTTTCTCTTTGTAAAGCAAATATTGTTAAAACTTAATAAAGTTTTTGAAGTGTACAAAGTGGCTGCATTTAATTTCTTCAGTGTTGTCCCACAGCACTACACCATAACTTAAAAAAGGAGAAATAAGTACCGGTAAAACAGAGTGTGTGGCTTATTAAAGGTTCAGGCTGAGATGCTTCTCAGTCATTTTGATCCTATATTTATTTTATGATGTTTCCAGCAGATTGTGTTATTTATTGTTACTCCAATAAATTTGATTTCATTGACTCTTTTTATGTGTGCACTATTTATTATATATTCCATTCAGTTTCTCTTCTGTTGCTACCAAAGTTCACACATTTTGTTTTAATTAAGTTCAGTGACTAATTGTTTCTATCAAACTATTTTTACATATTTTCCTGACTGATCACCTCCAAAAGCTGCTAATGTGTCCTTACAAAAATATTGCTGTCATCTGCAAATAAAACATAAAAAAACCATCAGACCATTCAGTGTTTTACAGATAGCATTATTATATAACACCAAACATTTCTGTGTTGAGGAAGCTGAATAATAAAGTCGAGGAAACCCAAAAAAGCGTACCAAAATTATCTTTGCAAATGAGTAAAATGGTATATCAGAATTCATTATTGCAAACAAAATACTTGGTTTAAATTATATGGATGTTTGGACTTCACTGTACAGAAAAACTGAGTTGTCCATGTTGCCTTTCTGGATGATTGTGTCTGAGTGTTTGGATCAGGGTCAGCTGTAAATGCCAGGAGGGTTAAAGACTTCAGGGGGAATAATTATATGTTTATACAGTATATATGAGGAGGAACAACTATATTTTAACACTAGAACACCCAAGGCAGTCATTTTGACTGCTTTCAAAATTTGCAACGTCATAACTTGGCTTTAAAAAAAACTTATGTAGCAGTAGGACCCTGACTTTTCCTAAATGTGTGTATATTTTATTCTAACATTGTTTTTTCATTAAATTTTCAAAACACAAAAAAGATCTGAGTGTTACTACCTCGAATGACCATAGCAGTCAAATTGACTGCATGCGTTTTACAGGGGATGTCATATTACACTATTTGCTACATTTTCCCGCTCTTTCTCCTGCTCTAGTGCTTGTTTGTTTTTATGCTCTGTGAAGCTAAAACCTAGCTATAGCTTCACTCTAAACCCAAGAGAGACAAAAATGAAACGTAGAAAGAAATGAACAGCTATGGAGGCTTTAGCCATGCTTCAGAGCCTTGATGAGGAAGAATCCGATGGAGGAGCAGGTTCAGAGAGTGATGTCTCTTGGTGTTTGGAAGAAGCTTCATCTAGCTCTGAAAGTGATTCAGAAATCATTACAGAGGTTCCTCCTAGCAAAAAAAGACTACAGGAAACATCAAATTCTACACTTGCTGACACCCCTTCTGCTAAATTTCAAGGTATGCGGCCTACAGGAGGAGTCCTTATCATCTTATATCAGGCTATTGTTTGCTACAGCAGAGTGTCTTCAGCTGGCTGGCAGTCATCACAGCATTTGTTCATGTTCATAATAGTTATTCAATTTCATTGTTGAGGTCTAATGATGACATTAACCTATTTTGAAAGCAGGATACATTTGTTTTTATTTCACAGAGAAAATGGTTGCAGTTTGAGATTGGAATTGTAATTGCTGAGAAGTTACGTTGCATGAATTAAATAAATAAAACACTCAATCTTTATTGTTTAATTTAGTGTCCTGATGTGTTTTACCTATTCCACCAATTTATTCTTAGATATTTTTAATGATAATCCAAATTATATACAAAAAATGTCTGAGCAGTCAAAATGACTGCTATGGTCATTCTAGTAGTTGCAGAATTCTGGTCGACCGAGTGTTAAAGGGAAGAAACTCAAGTTCTTGCCTTATTTTCTGTTGCTGCAGCTGTACAGCTGGTGCTGCAGCTCTCCAGAAGCTGACTTTGAGTTCAATATATTAAGCTGTAAAGGCTGCCTAAAACGCTCTTTTTACGCCAAACAACTGAGAACATTCACTCTGATCCTGTTCATGACTCAGTGGAGCATGAATAAAGAAAAAACTGAAAAAAAAAACTAGAATCTACGCAAACTGTCCAAAATGTATAACTCCATTTTTACTTATTATGTCCTGACACTGAGGCAGATTCTCTAAAAATGTGCAGCACCTTTTTCATTAGCACCTCAGTTGTTCCTGATACCTGCTCCTTCTCAGTGTCAGATTTAAAAAGCAAATAGCTCACATTCATGCATAAAATTCAGCAGGTTTGAGAAATTTGCACTCATTTAGCTTGTGATCGCAGTTGTCAACCGTCTAAAGATGGACTGTCACAGACACAGCTGGAAAAAAAGACAAAAGTGATGGGGGGGGGGGGATGTTTCCTCACTGTTAGCTTCTTATTGGATGAAGAACTGAGGCACTGCTCCTGGGAGGAAATCTTGTTCAAGACTACATCTTGAGATCAAAAAAACACATTTTGTGCTTCCCTGAGCAGCACAGCATCTTCCCATCCTAACTTAATAACTAAAAAGATGAATACATTTTTTTTTTCAATGGGTCCTTTATTTTGATTTTGAACAACTGGGAGTGTTTCTAGATGCAACAGTGCTCAACAGTCATCACTGGAAGAGAATCTGAATGACACTTTCCCTGACATGCCTGTTATATTTTTGTGAAGGCAAAAGTCAAGCAGATTTTTTTTTTCCTAGTTTTTAGATGTACAACCCACCAGCAGACTTTACATAAACATGGGCGGGTTTTCCTTTAAATGCTGTATAATACCTTGAAATGTGTGCTCCAGTGAAGAGAGAGGCTGTATGGTTCAAATCACAGCTTGAGGAGCGGATGTCCCTTTGGAACAACTGAAAATTAGATGGAGGCACTAATTTCCAAGTTGCACTCACTATAAATGCACATTTTTCTCATGAATTATGGCCTGAGAGTCTTTAGAGCTCTGACGTATTTAAGAAGAAATCATTTTGTAGGAGCATGAGCTTACCCCCCCAAAAAGACTTCTAAGCCACTGAGTTCTTAGGAAATTCTAAATGAATACACCTTTAAATCTTCTGCTCTCACGCAGCAACTAAAACCTGGTAGAAATGAAAAGGCAAATACAACACTTGTCCTTCTTCTCTATTTTATTACAATTAGATTTTACTGCCTGGAAGAGAAAGTCTCTCTCACAGTGACAGACTAGTCACAGCTGGAGATGAAATTATATATATTTTTAATCCATCCAGCAATTTTTAGACAAAGAACTCAGTTTGACAGTAATACATTTTTGGGGGAGTGAAAGTAATTTATAACACATTTTCATTACATCTTCTCCCACTGAGCATTTTGATTGAATTCTTAAGATGCACTACTGCATAAAATACAGGAGAAAAAAAGGAGAGTTCTGAGTATACTGAGGTAAATTTTCCCAGCATTCATTTGTGTAATGTTTGCTTTAACCTGTGCCGCTGACATGACTGATTGAGCTTCACTCATCACTTGTGTCTCTGTCTTTATTTGTGTTATAAACTAAAAACCTTATTCAGACAAAGCAGTGCTCTGCAGGGATGGATGACTGACTGGACTGAGATCCAGTGAGCTGTTAGTATTTTAAAAAGAAATCCACTTTTTGTCATTATTTCTCAGATGAAAGCTATGAAACTAAAATGATTTTTTAATCAAAAAAGCATGTTTTGCTTTTTAATAATTGAAATTCTTCCACAGCACTTAAAGCCTAAGGGAGGGTAGCTGTTTGTTAATTGATCTTTGCCTTTTGCTTCCTCGTTGCTTCTTTTCATGATCTGAATGGATTCAACTTTTTTGGATCTTTTGATCCCAAAAAGCCTGAGAATCCAACTTCAGTTCACTCCTCTCAACTCAGAAATATGCATCTGGTGACAAGAGGTGCCAATTAGACTTCCTCTTTTAAATGAAAGGGGGTCAGAAGACAAAATGGACTGCTAGCACCACTTAGCAGGAGCACAAAGTGAGGATGCCACTTTCTGCTTTATCTTTTAATCTTTTAGATCTAAGTGCAATCTTTCTTGATTGGTAGTTTTCCCTCAAACACATACAAATATTTTGAACATTACTCTCACCTGTAAATCTTGTATCTCGTAGAAAACCCCTGCTGGAACCTCTCTCTGAACTCCGTGTACTCCGGACATCTGTGAAAGGGTCCTTTCTCAGACAGCAGCCAGTCCAGCTGCCCCCCACTCTGCCTTGTGTTGAAGCCCCATGCCGAGGAGCTGGAAGGGGACGAGGAGGAGGATGAGGAGGGTGATGAGGACGCTGCATTTGACAGGGAACCATGAGGCACCTTTCCACCGGGTCCCCCGCCGCTCAGCTGTTCAGCTCGGATGGGCCACGGCAGCCACAGCAACACAAACGGCAACCATAGGAGCATCAAGGAGGACGTTGACCATCTAACAAGGCTGGCGAAGCCATGCAAGCACCTCTCTTTTTTTATTGGCCAAGGAGTCGCCATGGTCCCGGTGATGATGTTCTAGGGCACCTGGGACCGGCATTTCTTCTGACAGTCGCCTCTCGTTGGCCTGAAGAAAACAAAAGATATTTAGCATTAGTTAACGATGTTGAGACCAGTTTTATTGTCTAAAGGAATGATGGGAAACAGATTGCGGGCTGCACCATCATGACCGTGAAAGTCCCAGTCCACAAAGTCACGTTCAAGCAAAGGGTTCTGGTGCGCATGCATACTGGTGCACCAGTTATCTGCACCCCTTTCTATAACCTGATAAACAGTGACATATCCCAACCTCTCATTGTGATTTAATTGGTGCATTTTTAATATTGTCAACAATTTTCACTAAAGCAAAATATACGCATGTTGCACTTTACAGTCAAGCATCAAAATGAAAGGATATAATTACAGCATTGTCACTTTATCACACTCAACAAAAACACGCTACTAAGTTTTGAATGTCAAATCTGCACTCAGAAAAGAGACGAAGCCCCAGCCAGCACAAAAAACTCAATCTTTGTACAGCTAGCTCTGAACAAATGACAAAATCCTGGAGGTCGTCAGCTCGAGGTGAGCGTGCCTGAAAGAGGCTTTTACACGATTTGTTTTCTCATTTAGGACCACTGAAAACATTCTCCAAGCTTTTTGATGTTCTAAAAACCTCAGTTGATTTATGAATTTTGTCCATTTGAGAGAAAACAAGAATTTGAGAAACCAGTGCAACCAACCAAAAAATGAAAGGGAATTAGTTAATTATAACATATATTACAATACATATATTACAGTGATTTTTTTTATATTAAACTTGTTAATTGGATAATTAGGAAAGTATGAAGAAATGTATTTAGCTCTGTGTTTTTTTGAAGAAGTGGAGTTGTGTTTTCTGGCTTTAAATGCTGATTATTTTATTAGAGTTTAGATTAATTTATTACTGTCACTAATAATAACAGAGACCTGGGAGAACCCTAACCTAAAGTTGATCATAAACACCTACAATTTCATTGGGTTAAAGGTCAAAACTCAAGAGTCTTGCAGGCTCAGGGAAGCTGCTGCTCTTCAGACTTGTTGTCTGGGACTTGGTGATTCTGCCTTCAGCCAGTGAAGTGCTACAAACATGCCTTTTCAATTCTCTATCTTCAGGGATGAAACTAAACAGAGAATACCATTTACTTTGGTTTACTGAGTGAATTTATTGCATAAATGATACAGGTTCATACAATAAAAATGGCCCAGGAGAGCAAGGTGCTCCGCAGCAGCATTTATAAAAAGATGCAAATGTGTTTTTGTCAAAGCTTGTTCTTTCTGTAAACTGTGCTTCCTTTTGACAGCTCCGTAAAACAGGGTATTATTTGGAGCTGAAATGCATTTTTCACACTGAAATCAAAACTGTGTAGACGAAGAATTCAATCAAGGCAGCTCGAGGTTTTACAAAGATTGCCAAAGTAATGTCTCTAACGAAGGTGAGCACATCTTTGTAGCCTTGAAGAAAAATGTAAAGTGACTGCATGACAAATTTTGCAGGAGCTGAAAGCTAGCATGTGTATCCCACTGAGTGGTGGAGATGGCACCACAGTGACATGCCTGGCAGCTTTCAACTTCTTGATTTGTGTGTTTGGACCAGGATGTCATCACTCTCCCAGACAAATATCAGTAGGTGTCAAGCAGCACAAGCTGCACGACACTTTGTGTGTTCTTAGCATCGAGCATCAAATTCCACCTCCTAATGCTGCTTTCATTAGACAGCTGAGAAAAACACAGACAGCGTTTCTAAACTGGCACTTAAAAAAAAAATAAAAACCAGAATTTACAGAGCCCCCAGGAAAAGCTGAGACTCGCTCTTCATTTCGATGCTAATGACTAGCAGGATTGCTGGGAGGAGTCTTCAGGGACAAATCAGCATTTCAGAACAGATATGTAAAGTAGCAGACGAGATGCTTTAAGTGGATTGGGATCTCCAGAATTCCCTGTGTATCTTACAAACAAATTAGAGAATTAATTTCAGGTGGATAAATGCAGGCTCAGACAAGAAAAAACATCAGTCAGGGCGGAGCTTTTTTCATTTTCACCAACCGTATCGTGAGATTACTGTGGTCTGAAAGGCAATTATCAAAGTCATCTGTCAAAATAAAATTATATATATATATATATATATATATATATATATATATATATATATATATATATATATATATATATATATATATATATATAAACTAAAAGATGGATGAAGCCTTGATGAAGGAGGTGTTGATTTTGCAGTTTCATGTGCCGTCCTGCCCGGAGGTAAAACTGGTGAAAATGAAAAGTGCACCAGCTTCTGCTGCATTATAACTTATGTTATTTGTTGTGCGGAGCATTGTTCCATCAGTGTCTTGTTGCTAGGATATATGTCAAATTTGCTGCAGAAAACACAAAATCTGGCATCTTATGTGCAGAAAATAAAAGCTTAAGACGTATCTTTAGTGTAATATATCTGTTATATTCCATAATAACAGTTGCCAATAAAACAGTGAGTCAAAATCAGTGTTTTTTGTTTCTCGTTGTATAAATGTGCCTGTTTAATTCTACATATTTAGATTCCTGTAAGGCTAAAATTGGCTCCACACTGACAGCATTGCTTGTTTTTGGTAAAGTATGAAATGAATCCTCATAAAGGCAATTAGCCTGTTTAATTGTGCATGCACTGTAGGAGTCACAGTTATGATTTGGGATTTGCTGGTTTTTTTAGTTTGTAAACACGATATCCAAATTTCCGAAACCTGGTTTAGGGGGTTTGAAAGTTAATTATACTTGGTAATTTAGACCCCCCTAAAAGACAGCAACACTGAGCTATCCATGTAACAGGCACGTTTCAGAGAGCTGTTTTTCCAGCACGCAGAGACGAACCAGTCAAGTCGATTTTTTATTTAAAAGTATAAACCAAAGTGAAACTAACCATATCCTGTAACTGTTGTTTTTAAATGTGACACATCAAACACATGCATAAATACATTTCAGTTAACAATTTTGATTTGTTTTCTCTTTCTAGAGTTGATTAAAACTTACTGTTAAACTGTGTTGATGCTGTTTATGCTCTAAGGATTTTAATGATTCCTCTCATTGCACTTCCACAACAGAAAGGACAAGACTTTGATGCAAAATGGCCCAAAAAAACTGTAAGCAGGGCTACTTTTAAAAAATTGTGTATATTAGATTTGTTGTAGGATTTAGTTTACTCGTGTTTTCTTCTGCTGGAAGTAAAATGAGAAGCCAATCCAATCCAATCCAATCCAACTTTATTTATATAGCACTTTAAACAACCAGTACAGGCCCAAAGTGCTGCACAATAAAACAAGATAAAAACAAAACAACAGAAAAGGTAAAAGACAAAAAAGGGACTAAAACACACATAATACATAAAAACAGCCGTATGATAAAATACAAAGGATAAAATCAAAAACTAAAACCAAGACACTAAAATCATCACCTAGCTATACGCCAAGGAGAAGAGATGAGTCTTCAAGAGTGATTTAAAGTGACTCAGAGAAGAGGCCTGTCTGATGACCACGGGCAGGTCATTCCACATGCTAGGAGCTGCTACAGCAAAAGCACGATCACCTCTAAGCTTCCGCTGGGTCCTAGGAACCCTCAGGAGCAGCTGATCAGCTGACCTGAGGGAGCGAGAGGGCGCATAAGGCTGTAGCAGCTCAGAGAGGTAGGACGGGGCGAGGTCATGGAGGGCCTTAAAAGCAAATAAAAGAACCTTAAAATGAATCCTAAAATGAACAGGCAACCAGTGAAGTGATGCTAAAACAGGGGTAATGTGCTCATATTTATGTGTTCCTGTTAAAAGACGAGCTGCAGCGTTTTGTACCCTCTGGAGCTGAGTAATGGACACAGCACTGACCCCTGTATACAGTGCATTACAGTAATCCAGACGAGTGGTGACAAAAGCATGAATTACTGTTTCGAAGAGCTGTCTGGGAAGAATGGGTTTTATTTTGGCTAGCTGCCTCAGCTGAAAAAAGCTGGATTTAACCACTGATGTGATCTGGGAGTCAAATTTAAGACCAGCATCAACCTTAACACCCAGGTTTGTGATGAGCTGCTTGTTATACTGGGCCAGGTAACCCAGATCAACACTGGGGGGCACAGTAGAGCTGCCAAAAATCATCACTTCTGTCTTATCTTCATTAAATTTTAGGAAATTCTTTGCTGTCCAAGCCTTAATGTCGTCAAGACACTTGATTGATGATGCAACCGAATGCGTCCCTTTCCTTTTAAGGGGAACATAGATTTGACAGTCATCAGCATAACAATGGAATGGAATGCCGTGCTTCCTAAGGATGGAGCCAAGCGGGAGCAAATACAGTAAAAATAAGAGTGGGCCCAGAACCGAACCCTGTGGAACACCACATGAGAGGGAGGAGGAGGGGGACACATGGTCACCTAGCCGCACACAAAAAGTTCGGCCCACTAGGTAGGATCTGAACCACTCCAGGGCCACATCCCTAATTCCCACCCACTGTTCCAAGCGAGAAAGTAGGATATCGTGATCCACAGTATCAAATGCTGCTGATAAGTCTAAAAGCACGAGGACAACACAGTCACCAGAGTCAGTAGCTAAAAACACATCATTAAAAACCTTTAAAAGGGCTGATTCCAAACATCAAACATCATCAAAGAAGCCAAAATGTTCTCAGTACCTTTTATTCTGAACCCACTAAGATTAATTGGATGACTAACCATTGTCAGTGAGCTGGAGAAACCAGATGTGCAACTGGGTAGGTTCACTGACTTGAAATTTGTTACAATAAATGAAAAACAAGAACAATTCCTTGGGGAACCAAAAGATGTAGCTGCATGCCGGGCTGTGCTAACTGCATCAGTCATCTGCTGCAAAATGTTGGAAAATTTCTCTCAACTTAACTGAGGCTCATGATACAAACTGGGAGCTGAACATCTGACAGGGAGCACGGCTTATAAAATGAGTCATTAGCATTACATTTGCTGGACTGAGCTAATCAGCGGTTGCTTTATCTGACAAGGTTTTTTTCTTTTTCTCTAAAAAAATAAGATGTAGCTGATGAAGTTTCCTGAAGAGACAAATGATTGAATACCATTGTTGTTTGTTCATTGTAGAAGATTTGACCTCTCATCATATTCTGATACTTCAAAGATACTTATAATATATAATATATGGATGCATATAAAGTATTTATTGTGGAAATGTGTGAATATTATCTGGATGAATTAATTTTGTTTAATTAAAAATCCTAATAAAAACCAAAGAGTATTGCATTTATTTATATAGATTATTCATGTCTGTCTCTGATAAAAGTAATAGAGAGAAAAAAAATTATGTAAATGAAATATGTTTTTACATAGTGTTATAAATTGCTATCCTAAAGATTTCATATAATGCACTCACTTGAGTCCTTTGTGTAACCTAATATTCCCTGAGATTTGACTGTTATTATTTATGATAATTAATCACTGATTATCACTGAAGTTTTAATTTAATTTCCATAATTTGACTCCTAAAACACATCTATATTTCACATTAGTTCTTCCAGGACATCTATTAAATATCATAAATACCACAACAATTAAAACACTAGAGAGCTCAGTTGGCTTCTATCTGCACCTTAAAACATGATTTTAATCATTTTCAAAAATACAATATATGTCATTTTTAAATGCCTTATCGTATAAACAGTTTATACATTTTGTTGTAAGAGATTTTAATAATTAGTCTAACAGGTCTTATTTTAGATTTTAAATATTAGATCTATCAAATTTGAATGCTGTTCTAGGTTTCAACACAATATAACATATATGGCATTACCATAGAGCAGTAGCAGGTTTACTACCTCCATTAAAAACACCAACAGATTTAAATCATGTATTTTGGAAATCTGCTAAATCAGGTTTCCAGCTAAATTTATGATCTATATGTTTTTCATAAACTTTCAATTTCCACACCACTCAATTTTAGAATTAAATCAAAATGTTGTCTAACTCTTCAAAGAAGTTAGTTTTATATTCACTGATGGACAACTTATTATTGTCCAACCACTTTTTAAACTTCCACAAATCACCTTCTGCTGTTTTTATTAATTAACATATCTGTTCCTAAGCTAAATTAATTTGAGTCATCTGTAAACACTGTTTTAAAACTGTGGGTAAAAAAAAACAAAGGTCATTATTGTACATCAAAAATAGGGTCCCAATAATGAGCCCTGTGGAACACCATCCGCCTGAGTTCCAAGTTTTCATCAACAAATTTGCATTTTTGAAGGAGTGGTGAATGTTAAATTGTATCAAAGGCTTTACATAAATCAGTAAACACCCCTAAATAGTTTTTTTTTATCCACAGCCATTTCCTACAAAATCCATCACAGCAAGAGATGATTTCCTCCTGAGTCCATGATGTAAGTAAGTAAGTAAGTAAGTAAAGTTTATTTATATAGCACCTTTCACAGAAAAAATCACAAAGTGCTTCACAGAAAACAGAATCAAACATAATAAAACAAATAAAATCAATAAAACAAACAAAATATCATTACAAATCAAAATCATTAAACAACAACTAGAGAACACAAAAGAGTTATTTAAAAGCAGTTTTGAATAATTGGGTCTTCAACTGCTTTTTAAAGGAGTCCAGACTGTCTATACAGCGTAAAACTAAAGGAAGGTCATTCCAAAGTCGCGGTGCAACAGACTGGAAGGAGCGATCACCTCGACTTTTAAATCTGGTCCTTGGAACTGTTAGGAGATTCTGGTCTGTGGACCTGAGAGCTCGGGTTGGAGCGTACGGCTTTATCAGTTCAGTAACATAAAGAGGAGCTTGACCATGTAGGGCCCTGAAAGTTAGAGTCAGGATTTTAAAATGAACTCTACATTTAACAGGTAACCAGTGCAGAGACCTCAGAATAGGAGTGATGTGATCTTTTCTGTTTTCTCCAGTGAGGAGCCTCGCTGCAGAGTTCTGGACCAGCTGAAGGCCATAAAGGGCTTTTTGGTTCAAACATGTGAAAAGTGTGTTACAGTAATCTAGACGGGAGGAGATAAAAGCATGAAGAACCATTTCCAGTTCAGGTTTTGACACCAACTTTCTCAGTTTGGAAATATTTCTCAAATGATAAAAACAGTTTCTGACCAGCTGTTTTGAGTGACCTTCAAGAGACATTGATTGGTCGAAAATAACACCCAGATTCCTCAGGTTTGACTTTACAGCAGAACTTAAATGTCCAATATGTTGACTGATCAGAGGGACCATCCTATCAGGGGCAACAATCAGACATTCAGTCTTTACAGGGTTTAACTGAAGGAAGTTCTTTTCTAACCAGTTAGTAATAGCTGACAGACACTCCAGTAGTTCAGACAGTTTGTAGAACTCTGAGTCCTTGAAGGAGCAGTACAGCTGAATGTCATCTGCATAAAGGTGGTAGGAGACATTGTGACATCTACTAATGATCTGTCCAAGAGGATGGATATATAGTAAAAACAGGAGTGGACCCAGAAC
>SSNR01000008.1:3829884-3844408 GCA_006937965.1 Callopanchax toddi | reverse complement strand
TCTGGAAAAATTGTTTAATAAAAGACTAGAAAAATTTATAAATACAAACAAATTACTCAATAGCAGTCAGTATGGGTTTAGAACAAACAGCTCAACCTCACTGGCTCTGATTGATGTGATGGAGGAAATCACTAACGCTATAGACCATAAGAAACATTCGGTAGGATTATTCATTGACCTAAAAAAAGCTTTTGACACAGTTAATCATAATATTTTAATTAACAAATTGGAGAGATATGGGATTAGAGGGATTGTATTACAATGGTTGGAGAGTTATTTAAGAGACAGAAAACAATTTGTGAAATTAGGAGAACATCAATCACTGTGTCTGGACATTGCTTGTGGTGTTCCCCAGGGGTCAATTCTGGGTCCAAAGCTGTTTATTTTATTTATTAATGACATTTGCAATGTATCAAAGATGCTTAAATTAGTACTGTTTGCCGACGATACCACTATTCTATGCTCAGGGGAAAACCTACAAGAGCTACAAAAAAATATCAACTCAGAATTGTGTCAATTAAAAAATTGGTTTGATTTCAATAAACTAACATTAAACTTAAATAAAACCAAATTCATGCTTTTTGGAAAAAACAAAAGGAGTAGTTGTATTAAAATCTTGGTGGATGGCGTTGAGATTGAGAGAGTGAATGAAATCAAGTTCCTGGGTGTAATTATGGATGATAAAATCAGCTGGAAACCTCATGTAAAACATATACAGAGTAAAATAGCAAGAAGCATCTCAGTACTGAATAGAGTCAAACACATTCTGAATTACAGCTCACTCCATATTCTTTACTCCTCTCTGATTCTGCCATACCTCAACTACTGTGTTGAAGTATGGGGTAATACCTACAAAAGTACATTAGCATCAATAACTATATTACAGAAAAGAGCTATAAGAATAATTCATAATACTGGTTACCGAGATCACACAAATCCGCTTTTTTTAAACTCAAAAATGATTAAATTCTCAGATCTGGTCCAGTTTCAAACAGCAATAATGATGTTTAAAGTAACAAAGAGTCTCCTCCCGGAGAATATTCAGAAACTGTTTCTCAGTAGAGATGGCGGCTATCAGCTTAGGGGAGAGTTTCATTACAAACAGCCTTCAGTCAGAACCACACTCAAAAGTTTGTTTATTTCAGTAGTAGGAGTTAAGTTATGGAATGGTTTAAATAATGAATTAAAGCAATGTCCAAGTATGACCCAGTTCAAAAAGTGGTATAAAAAGATGGTTTTCATGAGGTACAGGGAGGAAGAGGGATTCTGACTGGACCAGATCCAATGATTGGTGTGGGGTGTTAAAATATTTGTATATATATCAGTGTATATACACATGTGTAAAGGGAAATGGGGTATGTTTGTAATTGTGTGTAGTGGTGAGTGTTTAATGCTGTGTGTGGTTGTAGGTGGGTAAATGGGAAAAGGGATGCTCAGATATTCTGTGTGTAAAGGTGTGAGTGGGACATTTGGTCAAAGACGATTATAAAGAATGATATGATGTAAATAAGGACACTGTTCTTTTGAGTTGTGAGGGAGACGGGAAAAGGGGCAGGAAATTAAAAAGCTTATGCTTCTTCCTGCTCCCTTTGAGCATATCAATTANATTAAGCTTTATCAAAGCAAACCTCTCGATCAGAAAGTGGTGTTCGCTCACTGACAGGTGGACGCTCCTAGATCTGGCAGGCGTTGGTTTCTCCACGAGCTGAGGCTGGAGTCCCCAGACTCGGAGTGGTGGTCCTGGAAGGCGTGGCCGCCGAGGACCTCGCCGGACAGTCCGTGGATACGTCCGGATCAGCAAGGGAGGCATTTCAGCAGGCATGCTGAACTCATTTCTGATCTTCCCGTGATGAGGGAGAGGCTGAGAGGCCTTGTTCAAAGCTGATAAGGGTTCAGCTAAGATAGCAGCATAGCAGCTCCAACTGCATTAAGGCTGTAGCTCAGACCAAGACTGAGACTGTATGAAGACTCGACAAGACTGTCAAGACAAGACCAGCAAGACAAGACAAGACTGACTCGTACCGGAACTGAGTATTAGTTTTGAGACGAGTTATCTTAAATTTAACCAATCAGAAGATGTTAAGTGTACCAATCAGAACTGAGTTAGTGGAGTTGTGATTGGACAAGGGACTGTGAGGGAGTTACCAAGTCACATGACTTCCGCCCGTTAACACCTATAATGTAGAAAATGCATGAAAATAGCAGAGAAGCATTATAACACTTTGGGTGTGAGTGTGTAGGTGACCCTGAACAGGAACAACCAGAGAATGTTCTGTAAACAAGAGATTACAGTTGGAACACCAGTCATTTGGTGTTAAAGAAGAGACTCCTTTACAGAGAGTGTTTTATTAGACCAGCTAGTGTCCATTTAAGGTCATCTGGGAGATGGACACTTGATAGTGGACAGTAGGACACCTGTAGGGATCTTGATTCAGGTTAAAACATAATCCAAGAGTGATTGTATTCCAAGTTATTGGGAAAAAGATGGATTATTGTTGTGATGGTCAACAGAGGTCAAAGGTCAGAGGATGTAGCCTATTTGGTGAGGCTACACATGTTTTCATATCAAAAATGGGTAACGAACTTACTTCTTTCAGATACAGACTGATAAATAACAATAAAATACAAATAAGATAAAATTCAAGGTTGTCTCAGCTTACCTTCCAAAGAAAACGCTGGGTGGTGCCCTAATTACGAGGTTTTGACTATTATTATTAATTATTAAGAATAATTATAATAATAATATTCAATATATACAACTTTACCCCTATATTACGCTACACTTGTTTTTATCTGCAACATGGGACTGAACACTTGGTGCAGTTATGAATCACTCAACATGCTAAATGATGGGGCTGTTCTACCCTATTCCCTGTATAGGGTACTATATAGTTGGTAAATAAGTGAACATTTCAAACACAGCCTGCGCTTTACAAACAAGTGAAACAGCTGAAGCTAATCATATCAGCAACCTCAATAGAGGCACCTGTCAGGAACCTGAGTGACTGTTTGTCTCCTAGCTTCTTGGCTCAAATCAGTTTACTATAGACTAGGGGACATACCGATGTCTCAGTAATAATCAGATTTTATTTATTATATAGTCATTTTCTATTGCCTATCCAGCTCAAACACAATATGTTCTCATACAGTATGTGTAAAGCTCTATGCCACTGACAGTTGTTGCCTCAGGCTCTATGCTTTCATGTGGTCCGTCCATTCTGTTCTCATAACTCTGATGGCATTTGTATTTAGGAATGTGTCGAGTTCAGTTATAAACTTGTATCACAATTGAAATCTGTAAAGAAAAAAAGAAAAACATTCTATTCAGCTGTGTTTATAGATCACCTGGGACTGATATTCAAATACTGAAGGAGTGGATAGAGGAAAAGTTATCAGAAATTAATCAGAAAATTATTTTTATATGTGGAGACTTTAACATCGACCTTTTAAACCCAAATAAGCACAGGAAAACCAGTGAATTTATAGATACCATGTATAGTTTGGGACTGCATCCTAAAATCACCAGACCCAGCAGAATCACAGCCCACAGCGCCACGTTAATAGATAATATCTTTACTAATGTCATTCATAATTGTACAATAAGTGGACTATTAGTTAACAACATCAGTGATCATCTACCAGTATTTACAATATATCACAGTGACTATAGTAGAAATCTGCCACAAACACATAATAAATACAGAAGATTAAGGACTGAGGAAAATATAATGGCTTTCAAAAATGATTTACTAGCTCAAAACTGGGAAATTTTATATAAAAAAGATGTAAATGAAGCTTACGACTCATTTTTAAAGCTATTTATACTGTTATATAATAAAAACTGCCCTATTATTCATTACAGCACAAAACAAAAAAAGATTGCTCAACCATGGATAACTAAAGGAATACAAAATGCATGTAAAAAGAAGAATCTACTATATAAAGAGTTCATCAAAAGACCATCAAAGGAGGCTGAAATTAAATATAAAAAATATAAAAACAAGTTAACTAACATTATACGTGTAAGTAGAAAAGAGCACTTCAACAGGTTACTGGATAATAATAAAAGCAACACCAGGGGCTTATGGGATACACTCAACAGCATACTGAACAGAAAGAGACAGAACAATTACACTCACTACTTTATTGACAACTGTACCATAAAGGGAAGTATGAAGGATGTTGTCAACAGTTTTAATCAGTTCTTTGTGAATATTGGACAAGAACTGGCTGATAATATACTTCATACGGGCTCATCAGAAAACTGGAATGACAAAGAAACCCCAATTCCATGTTCCTCATTCCTGTAGATGTTCAAGAGGTTATAGATACTGTAAACAACTGTAAAAATAAAACATCAACAGACTGTAATGATTTAGATATGATGATTGTTAAAAAAGTCATTGAGGGGATTTCACAACCTCTGACCTACATCTGTAACTTGTCATTCCAAACGGGTCGATTCCCAAACCAAATGAAAACAGCCAAAGTGGTGCCACTGTTTAAGGCTGGGGACAAACACTGTTTCACAAACTACAGGCCAGTCTCTCTACTCCCACAATTCTCAAAAATTCTGGAAAAATTGTTTAATAAAAGACTAGAAAATTTTATAAATACAAACAAATTACTCAATAGCAGTCAGTATGGGTTTAGAACAAACAGCTCAACCTCACTGGCTCTGATTGATGTGATGGAGGAAATCACTAACGCTATAGACCATAAGAAACATTCGGTAGGATTATTCATTGACCTAAAAAAAGCTTTTGACACAGTTAATCATAATATTTTAATTAACAAATTGGAGAGATATGGGATTAGAGGGATTGTATTACAATGGTTGGAGAGTTATTTAAGAGACAGAAAACAATTTGTGAAATTAGGAGAACATCAATCACTGTGTCTGGACATTGCTTGTGGTGTTCCCCAGGGGTCAATTCTGGGTCCAAAGCTGTTTTTTATTTATTAATGACATTTGCAATGTATCAAAGATGCTTAAATTAGTACTGTTTGCCGACGATACCACTATTCTATGCTCAGGGGAAAACCTACAAGAGCTACAAAAAAATATCAACTCAGAATTGTGTCAATTAAAAAATTGGTTTGATTTCAATAAACTAACATTAAACTTAAATAAAACCAAATTCATGCTTTTTGGAAAAAACAAAAGGAGTAGTTGTATTAAAATCTTGGTGGATGGCGTTGAGATTGAGAGAGTGAATGAAATCAAGTTCCTGGGTGTAATTATGGATGATAAAATCAGCTGGAAACCTCATGTAAAACATATACAGAGTAAAATAGCAAGAAGCATCTCAGTACTGAATAGAGTCAAACACATTCTGAATTACAGCTCACTCCATATTCTTTACTCCTCTCTGATTCTGCCATACCTCAACTACTGTGTTGAAGTATGGGGTAATACCTACAAAAGTACATTAGCATCAATAACTATATTACAGAAAAGAGCTATAAGAATAATTCATAATACTGGTTACCGAGATCACACAAATCCGCTTTTTTTAAACTCAAAAATGATTAAATTCTCAGATCTGGTCCAGTTTCAAACAGCAATAATGATGTTTAAAGTAACAAAGAGTCTCCTCCCGGAGAATATTCAGAAACTGTTTCTCAGTAGAGATGGCGGCTATCAGCTTAGGGGAGAGTTTCATTACAAACAGCCTTCAGTCAGAACCACACTCAAAAGTCTGTTTATTTCAGTAGTAGGAGTTAAGTTATGGAATGGATTAAATAATGAATTAAAGCAATGTCCAAGTATGACCCAGTTCAAAAAGTGGTATAAAAAGATGGTTTTCATGAGGTACAGGGAGGAAGAGGGATTCTGACTGGACCAGATCCAATGATTGGTGTGGGGTGTTAAAATATTTGTATATATATCAGTGTATATACACATGTGTAAAGGGAAATGGGGTATGTTTGTAATTGTGTGTAGTGGTGAGTGTTTAATGCTGTGTGTGGTTGTAGGTGGGTAAATGGGAAAAGGGATGCTCAGATATTCTGTGTGTAAAGGTGTGAGTGGGACATTTGGTCAAAGACGATTATAAAGAATGATATGATGTAAATAAGGACACTGTTCTTTTGAGTTGTGAGGGAGACGGGAAAAGGGGCAGGAAATTAAAAAGCTTATGCTTCTTCCTGCTCCCTTTGAGCATATCAATTACATATACATGTATATATATATGTGTGTGTTTATAAATATGTATATATAGAAAAAGATTTATTCATTTATTTATTTATTTTTATTTTTCTCATTGAAGTATTATTCTCATTATTATTGTTATTTTATTTTGCTGAAATTTATGTTATTTAGATATGTTCAAATAAAATTATTCATCATCATCATCATAAATCTCTGTAGGAATCTGTCACCTTATTTTTCTCACCTTACTGAAAGAAAGAAAACGACAACCTTAGCACAAAATATTCAGTATTGGGATAAAATGAACCAACTTGTGAATTATTCTGCTTATAATGAGACTCGTGGGGGAAATGTATTTGAAATATTCTTTTTTTAAAAACTGCCATGGAGTCTTTCAAGTCCATTCCTTCTATTCCATTCCCACTGCTACATTCATTTAAGTAAAAGTACTGCTTGTTTTGTATATTTTTACTTTAGTAAGAAGCTAAATACATAGATATCAGATTACACATGAGAGTATTTTCATACAATATGCAGCTTTGTGATTAGTATTCCATAAAATCCTAAAGTGTGATTGTTTGATAGAGTTTTAGTACATCCAATTAAGTATTGTTACTCTGTATAATTAGCTTATTTTTTTACACGCAGTTAGGTTTAAATTGCTTTCTTTATTAACTGCAAAGTCAAAGGCATATTATGGGTTCATGTTTCTAAACATAAAATGGATCTCTTTTTAAATGAGCTCGACTTTATGGTGATTGGTCACATTTACCTTGACAAGGGCTTTGCCATCCTTTTTAAGCCCATTTCACATGATAAGTAATGGCCTCCCAGAGCTCATTCATCTTCAATAAACTGTGAGCAGGCAGGTGGAGAACCATGGGCCGCCTGGCAGCCAGAGAGGCAAGGGTGTTGGTTCTAAAACTGTCATGTTTATGCTCATTCAGCGCTCTCTCCAGGATAGCTACTCAAACCCAGTTAAATCAAAGAAGTTTACTTGCTCGACTTCTAAAATGTTGCATTGAAGGATGAGAATTAAGGATTTATTTATGCATGCTGCAGGTTATAAGAGTTAAAGAGCACTACAGATAAAGTGTGAGGGAGTGGATAAATCACATCAATATTTTATTCATTTTTTTAATCAAGAAATAATCAAGTTTGGGTTAAATCCATCAATTAAAAAAACTGTGACTGCAGTTGAAAACCAAAATGTCGTTTCTGCCAAAATAGCATGGGAATAAGGAGTTTGGTTCATCCTGAGTGTCTAAATGAAATCCTGGAGATAGTCACCACAGATAGAAGGCAATGCTGCAAAGTACCTCATTAAAAACTGATTAATGCTTTGTTTGGACAAAGCCTGTGGTTAAAATGCTCAAAAATCACTTGAGATGGGCAACTTTCTGGAAAGCACAAGCAAAACTTTATAAATATTACATCTTAGAAAAATGAAAAAGTTTCTACAACTTTAGTTATTTAAAAACATTTTAAAATGTTTACCTCCAAGCACCTGCAACACATTCAAAAAACCCAAAGGAAAAAACATGCAAATCGTTTTAAGACAGCAGAAAGTAATTCTGGAAATTACACAAGACTCATCAACATGAACCAGGAGAATATCAAAGTATGAAGTGTACAAAAACTCATCAGCGGTTATAGTCGGAGTGCTGCACAAGGAGGACTGTCGGCATTGACAGTATCTGACAGCTTGCTAACTAAAAGGGCTGCATGCAAAAGTGCCCGACTCATTTAGTGCCAGTAAAGATTTGCTGTGAAGTGCAAAAGTACAAGTGGATTAATGTCTGAATAGACAAAAAGAGGTGCTGCAGAGCTGACATTGACATCAAAGTGAGGGAACGCCCAAATGCATCTCAGTGTCAACAAACCCTCTGCTAGGTCTGGTTCTAAAACACACCAATATGCAACGATAGCTTCAGATTTCAACATTTTTGTCACTGTTCTATCTAGAACAAACCACTGACTTTCATCTCGACCACTGGGATAAATTCAATTTTTTTCCCATTTCAGCTAATATTTGCCCTCACACTGTCTGTTATCGTCATCCTTAAACTTGCGGGGTTTGACTATTTGTCGATGGCAAATGTAACATTCTGCTTTCAAAGCTGCTATTTATTTAAGGAATTTCCTCTTTGATTTGCTCCAGTTTTCTGCAGCTAGACAAATACCAGCTATTCTACCACGAGTGAGTTAGACAGCTTTCACTCTCCTCTGCATTGCTCTTTCATCACTTTGTAAAAACAAAGGTTAGATGTGGAATCTCAAAACTTTGTTGTTAACGCGCCCTCTCTTTTAAATAACCTCTATATCAGAGGCTCTTTTGATAAACAGCGTACCATCTGCTGCATAATGCAAAGTCATAAAACTTGTTCCTGTTGTGGACTGAAATGAAAAATGCTCTCCCATTGCATGGGTCCATTGCAGCCTCGTTATTCATCGCCACCAGTGTCATGCAGAAACTCTTACCAGGGTAAGACCTGGAGATATTATAGAAGGTGCGCATGAATTAAAAGAGAAGGGCGATGTGGATTCTTGATTTTAATTCTGTGTGGTAAAGACCTGCTAACACGTGGCAGACATGATCTTGCTCCCTCACCATCAGAAATAATTACGTAAAGGCAGAATTGTTGTGAACCTGTCATCACAAAAATATGTTTTTTTTTGGCCTGAAGGGCATTGCTTCCAGGAATGTTGCCTAATCAAGGTCAAACAGGAAATGGTCCCATCTCTCCTGCGGGCAGCACATGACAACATGTCACTCTTGTTTTACCACAAGCACTTTAACTGTAATGAAATCCTCCACTGTTTGCATGCTGGGTAAAGATTAAACATATAAATTACCAGCTTATTTTATCCCCCCAGGAACTAAATAGATAAATTAAATGCAGTAACTTTGGACAGAAAAGAATCGTTTATTTAGAAAAAATCTTAACTGTGCAAATTGAATCTCAGCAGCTGCATGCAGCTGAATTTAAATCTCTGAGATTAGCATTTTTTTTGTGAATCGATAAAAAGCATCTCAAGGCTTTTTACAAGGTGAATTTATCTGCACTGGATTCATCAGGGTGTCTCACTTCTCCTAACACTGTTGTTCTAAAAAAAAACAGAATTGGTGGGAAATGTATGACTGGCGGCTGGTTTCTCCTTCCAGCATCATTGGAGGCAACCGCTCTCCATTACAAGACCACATTAGCAGCTTATATCAGTTCACTGAAATGTGTTTAAGAAGTCCCCTTCACCGGAACAGATGTTCTTCAGATTCCTGGGTCTCAGTGGGCATGCACGATTCACTGTGCGCACACACATGCACAGTGAGTGTACTTTCAACCACGTCACAGATAGATTGAGAGCTATTTCTTAATGATCTTTCCCCCTGGGATCCCTATGGAAAACTATTTAGTTAGCAGAGCCGCTCCTCAATAATGCCTGAAGAGGTCTTGTAATTGCTTCACCGGGCTGCGACGTTAACGCTTCATTTTGCTAAGCAGAAACTGCAGCAGATGCTGCATAAAAGAGGCCCACCGTGACGCGGAGCTGTGTTTAACCTCCACATAATGCGCTGTGATCATTTCACATCTTCCCTTAAATCTCTCAAATCTAATGGGGTTGATGCAAACGCAGAAATGTCAGTCAAGTGTATCTTTGTTGCATCAGCACCTAAAATATCAATACAACTGAATGCAAGGTCATTATCAACAATATCACAGACAGAAACTTGTTCTATATTCTTCAGCAAAGTGATTTTCTCCAAGCTCGATTTGTCACGCAGTTCATTATCACTCGCTGCAGACCAGCGTCTGATTTGGCTCCAGAGCTCCTGAGATCCTCACCTTGAGGAGAATCTACAAACTTTAGACTAAATTACTGGAGCTATAAAGAAAATGCATGCCTTGTTGTGGAACTTCAGCATTTATACTACCCAATTAACACCATTTTATTCCAGTCTAAACAACATCACATGTAGCAGGATTACTTTGAATTTTGTGACAGCAAACAAGTATCTCCAAAAGTTGTTTGTTGTTGTTGACAACTGATGTATGATTAAACAATGTGATGCTTTGAGACATGGACATATTTTTTTAAGTAAAGCTAATTTATCTTTATGATAAAATTTTACTGCAAAACCTGCTGAGATTTAATTCCATCTCAAGAGATCTGCAGACACATTTCTTTTAAAGTGGTAAACAAATGTCTGCTGTTTGAAGGCTCGGCCCTTAACAATGATCCTTTCCAGTAGAACAAAGTCTCCTGAGCAGTAAAACTGCATAAAACGCACTTTATCTCCCTTATGAAATAATCATGTATTTTGATGTGCAACTACATATTTCAATTTTTAAATTAGTATTTTTGTATACCGAGTGTATTTTTTGCACAATATGTGCAACACTAAAGAGCTAACACCCAGGAGGAGGCTCTGTTTTTACTGTTTACCATGATTAGTTGTGTTAGACAGATGCAATGCCAAGGTGCTCATAACGATGAGTACAGAACATCCTCGAGGGAATAATAGCATTCAAACAAAGGCTCCTGGTGTGCATGTAGGCTGCTAAATAGGGTGGCTGTTATAGAAAAGTAAGCACATGTCAGAGTAACAAACAATGACTGTAACACCTGGACTCACTAACTACAACTAAATCAGCCCCAAGTAGCAGCGTCAGAATATAAAGGGAGGGTTTCAGCCATATTGAAGTTATAGCAGTTATAAATAATGACGTTATGATAGCAGCAACTTTCATCTTGGCTGTTTTCTGAGTCATTAGCTTATCAGTCCAGTGGTATTTATAAATTAATTCTAAGAGGAAAGTTGAGGAATGGAAATAAGAAAACTCTTACCCAGAAACACATTTCAAAATAGTCCAAATATTCCTTTAATAATAATAATAATAATAATAATACTATTTTGGTTATATTTGTACATTTGGCATGCACAGAGTTGACATGTCCCCACCAATACCCAGCAATCACTGAATTGTCCCCACCAAGAATTCAGTCCAAGGGTGCAGGAATAGCTCTGCATCCCCACCAATAAACCGTGCAGCCCACCGGACCAGGTGCTGTGTGGAGTCCATGGACGGGCCTGCGTCCAGGGTAAGCCCTGGGTCTGGATGAGGACTGGCCGTCTGTGATTTTTACGGGGATGGTAACTTTGGGCCAGGTCGGGTCGCTTTAATCTGCACTTCCTGTTTAAGCGCACACTCGACCCCCTCCTCGTGCGTCCCCACCGATGTCATGAGCAAACCTACGCCATTTCCTAATGATGTCTTTTATGACATTCTATGTGCTACTCACAGTACTTTAGTAAGGTTACAGTAGGTGTTCATGGGAAAGTTTTTTTTTTTCATTTCATTTTATTTCTGATTTGATAGACTTGAAAGATGCCACAAAATATATAAAATCATTGTTTTAATAAAGAAATAAAACAATTCCATTCATGATCATAACAATATTTCCACTTTAAAGAAGTTTTCTTTCTAAGCACATTTCCAATTTGAATTCTTTACTTTTCCCCCACAAAATAAAAGATAAAAGCAAAAATATTTTAAAACAATTTAAAAAAAACAAATGCAGTATTTTTTCCTGATTTTTCTTAATGCAACCTCTTTTGTAAGCATCCTCTTTCTGGTTAATATTTAAATGTAACAGGTGGGCTATATAGTTCAAATGAAAGTGGACCAGCATCGTTTCTCTCCCCTATTTTTAATTGAACTTTAAAGTTCATTTAACAGCTTTCACATCAGACTAAATGGACCGAGCCAAACATATTAGGTGTAAAATCACCCTAATATACAGAAACTATAAGAGCTGGGCCATTTACTGTTGCGTAATTTACTTCTTGTCCTTCACTTGTGACACATTAACATCCCCTGAATCATGGCTCAATGGCCAAGTAAGCATAAAATCCTGTTCAGCCCAGAAGCTGGGGCTGCAGGAAGGTTAAATTATATACTGCCAGCTAGATTTTCTAAACAACCGTGTCTTTCTGTGTGATTTGCTTCATGTGATTTCCCTATTTGTGCGTGCCACAGTGTCATTTCTTTAGATTGTCTCAAGGAAACTTAATATAATGATACCCAAGAGACTTAATAATACCCATGGTGTTCTTTACTATGATTACAAGGATGACAGCGACAAGGTTGAGCACAAAAATGAAAAGAAAAGCATCTTAAAATAAACTGAATGACCCTCTTCGCAGAAAATAAAATGAAAAATCAACTGAAACAAGTCACAGCTTCATTACTTTCTGGATTTTTCTTCCATAATGTGTATGTGCACTCCTCGTTTCGCAACAATCATGTTTGAGATTTACACAAACCGAGGTGGGAGGATGAATATGTGAGAGGTGAAGGTTAACAGAGGGGATCGATAGAGGTGTAGCTGCTGACATATAGCCAAACAGCTCCAACCACTACTTTAAAAATCACTCACACCGTTCTCACAGGCCAGAGCTCATTGACTTTCTGCTTGTATGTAGGTGAGTGTATATTTGTGTGAGTGTATGCATTTTTAATTGCCCGCTGAGAGCTCCCCCCACCACTTCTCAAACAATTAGTTTAATGGAGCATTACAGCAGTATCTGGGTTAGCAAAGTCAATACATTGACATTCCGCAGCCATAAAGTGTCAGAGCGGCCGCTCATATGTCCATGAAACTATGTCACACGCTGCAGGAAAACGCAAACACAAACTCTGCAAAACCTACGATTACAGATGTTCCTGAGTGGTACGGTTTATGAGCCATGTCGCAATATAACGCCATGCAAAGCAAAGATGCTCATGTCTCTAAACATTAAAGTAATCAAAAGCACCGCCATTCAAAAACATTCAATAACACTCATTCGCATGGCAGAAGCTGTTTATTTAATTATGATAGTAAATTTTACTGCATTAGTTAAACAAGAAAGAGGTTTATCTCAGCATTAACTGGAGCTGGAATATTTACAATCTAACTGGTTTGACCCATTTATGTCAAATGTCCAACATTTGATTCACACATTATTAAAATTCACTTTGTAACAACTTAAATGATGGTAAACTCTTAGTTTAAATGAAGAACACATTTAAAACTTTAACAAATCCACAAACTGAGTTTTATGGTGAAGCCATTTTTCTTGAATAAAAAATAAATAAATAAATGTTGTTTTTAAAGCTGTAACACTTGGTGATTTCGTTTTTTTCTCTTTTTGTTACTGTTGAATTTGTGTTGGATGATTACTTTTGCTGTTTTGTGTCAAGATGGAAAAACTGACTAAAATGAGAAGAGATAAAATGGACCACTATACAACACAGTTTATAGGCTTTAATGTGAAAAATAAGTTTTTTGTTTATTGTCTAATTATTTTGATTAGCAGCTTTACTGAAAGTTTTAAAGTTCAAAGCATTCTCTCGTATTGACAGTCTTTATATTTAGCTACATAATCACACATTGTTTATGGAAGCAGCTGAATGTTTGTATGCATTTAAAGGCACACTATGTAACTTTTTCCTATTTTAAAATCTTTTCCCTGAAGTCTCACAAAGTCACGTATCTTGCAAAGGTTTGGCTAATCCAAAGAGGCTAGCTGTTATGCTAATGCCTGAGTGTTTTTAGCTCATGATTCCTGCTTTTCTTCGATCTCTCCCTGCTTGAACACAGATGATTTCTTTGAATGAGTGATGAACTGCTCCAGTAGAAAGCAATGAAGGCTGAGGAGACATTTCAACTGTTAGATTTAGGTGTTTCTGAGCAAAGACAATGCTAATGTTTTTATGGCAGTGACATTAAACGGACACTAGGGGTCAGAGCTGGACTGGGACTAAAATTCAGCCCGGGCATTTTGAGCGGAGACCAGCCCACCAGCTGACAATGCGCACTAGCACACGCGCACACACGCAAGCATGCACACAAACACACACACACACACACTATAAATTAGGGGAGAGAATAATGATTGAATTTCAAGATATTTTCATGAACTATTTATTCATGACAGGAATAAACAGCACAACACATTTCCTCAAACATTGAGACCTTTAAAAGTGAAAAAGGCAGAAAGTAAGGTAAGAAAAGCTGATATGGTCTGGCATGTGTACAGATGTTGTGTCAAAAACTTTATACAGTACTTACGAAGAAAAACCACTTGAACAATGAACGAAGGATGATGGGATCCTGAAAAATACAACAGAGGAACATAGATGTGCTAAAATGTATACATGACAGATTGTGAATGAGTGGTATCTCACAGATGATAGACTCACCTCATCAATAAACAGTGTCAGCAGGTAAAACAAATATTTCTTCAAACATGGTAACCTCTAAAAAGTGAAAAGAGGCAGACAGAACGGTGAGAAAGTATACTGGACATGATCAGATGATCAC
>SSNR01000008.1:3806384-3829874 GCA_006937965.1 Callopanchax toddi | reverse complement strand
TGAAACACAGGAACACAATAATGAATGTAAAATAAAAATATTAATAACAATATGAAATGTGTTCTAAAGTCCAGTTTAGGAACAGGAGCTGATTTTTGAGTCTCTTGGTCACATGACCTGGAAGCTATTGGAAAAAAAATCCATAATTTTCTAAAAAATATATTAATATAAACTTTTAATTTCCATTAAATGTGTTAAAAACTGCTGTGTGTCTGATTAGTCCAGTTTAGTTAGACAACTAGTAATCGATCTATGTCTTTTGGTAACGTGACCTAGAAACTTTTTTGTAAGGGTTAAACCGACTGGATATTGGTTGATGGTCAAACACGGCCCTCCCTCCGGTACCGATCTACCACCGTCTTAGTGGCATCCAGTGAGAATCCATCACTGACTGTGGTGAACCAGGGACTGAATTCTGTCAACAATCCAACTTTAAACTAACTTCTCCACCGGACCGGTCACCGGTCTACAGCTAAGACCACGATCAGTACTGCGTCATAGAAAAAGAGAAATCCCATTGCTGCATCACAGAGCTCTAAAATCTGGCTTCCTAACTTCTGACTGCTAGCAGGCTCAACAAAAATAAACTAATTAGTTAACTAAACTTGATTAATATCAGCCCCAAGACTGCAATTCATCACTTCTTCTTACCTGTTGAAGTTCAGAATCCTCCTCTTGAACCGGCTCAGCCTCCGGCCGCCGGTCTCCTCCTCTTCATCATCATCTTCATCACCTGCCGAACGTGCAGGTGTTTCTGGAGCGAAGGAGGAGGAGGACGCTCCACCATTGCCACCGACAAACCTTTGTGTTATCTTCAGATATTTGGAAGCATCTGCTGCCTTGTTGTTTAGTTCTAACTTTTCCCGCTCCTCCTCTTCGTTTTTTTCCGGTCTCAGTTTTCCCGATCTCATCTCGCTGCATGATTGATTGACAGCTGAGAGAGGAGAACTCGGCCCTGGGCTGTGATTGGTCCAGCCCATAATCAATCATGTCTAATGGGTGGATCTACCCGTTTTGTAAACCAATAGGAAAGACTAATACTGTCCCGACTCCCGAGTATCATTTTTTCGAAAAAAAAAAAAAACACCTGGCAGGCTGGCAGCCGGCCCAAAATGACCTGCGGCCCAGCGGGCAAATGCTCGCTATGCCCGATGGCCAGTCCACCCCTGCTAGGGGTGCTAAACACAAGCCAAAACTGCATAGTATGCCTTTGAGTGGTTTGAATTAGCATTACGTTGCCAAACATAACTTGTTTTAATGTAACTGCTGAGGATCTGTAGCTACCATGACGGTGAGAAATTATTCAATTTAATAAGGATTTTAATATTTTTAAAATTTATTTTACTTATTTTTCAAACAGTAAATATCACAATAGCATATTATTCAATAATCCAATCGAATAATACATTTGCTTTTGCCATCCTAGAATATTCAATATTTATGAATATTTAGGTAAAAATGACCCACAAACAAATATTTTCTTAACTCTGACTCACTCTAAGCGTAGAGGCTGAGCTGTAACATCAAAGCAGCTCTGTTTAAAAGTGTGCTCTGAAAATCTTTCCCCCAAATAAATGCTCATCACTTTCCAAGCTAGGAGAGATTATCCTGAAGCAACCTGAGATTCTGTCAACAAAAGACATCTGTAAAAACGCTCCCTATCTAAGCTTTATAACACTGACACTGGAAATGGGTCCACGCAGCACACAGCAGTAATGCAGGAGGAGTTTGGAGGTTTGCCCTTTTCCCTCCAATAATCTCAAAGCTAATGCTGAGAAGAGACACAGAAATAAACAGACATTTACATTTCCTTTAATCTCGCAACTTGAGTTTGTACACCTTCAAGCACTTTAGAGAATGTCATGCAGGCAAGCTCCATTCAGCAAGGAAGCCTCCTTCTTCTTCTTCTTCTTCTTTTTTTGCTGTACATGCCTTAAGTGAGGGTTCACATGAGGTGTGTGCACGACAAGCTGTTACGGTCTTATTCCTCTCCGCCCTCAGGTCACAATGTGCATCCACTCAAACTGTGCTGCTGCAGAGCATGATGATGTTTCTGTTCTTTTCACATCTGTCTCCCTCTGTTTGTCTAACTCAAGGCCAGTTAAGGTCATCAGCCAAGGTGATTAAAAATGTAAAAGATAACATAAAGGTGGAGGGATCTGGGTTTAATGAGCCTCTGGACAAGGCAGTCCGTTGGGGCCTTTGAATTCTTTGCACTTCTTGAAAGCATTATCGATAAAGATTTAGGTGTTTCCTTTAGTGCCACTTTCAAACTTTTCAGTGATTAGGCAACACTTGTTTTCAGTTGCAAAACAAAAACGTCTATTGACAAGGTGCACATGCTCTAGCTTTTGTTGGAAATAGTGTTTCTTTTTGCAATGTATGCTAAACAAGCTGCAATATTATCATCAAAACTTTATAAAAAATAGAAGAAAAAAATAAAGAATCAGTGCCAAGGACAAAACCGACATATCCATTTTTCCTCGTTCTAAATTACATGCAGAAAACTTCAATGATGAGCCGTATATGATGTGTACATCAGCTCTTCAAGAAGCAGCTGCTTCACACACTCACATACCACAGGCTGTATTGTTATTGCTGTGAAGCAGATGATAAAGTGTCCACGTGGAGAGGAGGTTTACATCTCTAGTTAGGAGACATCATCCAACCAAAACACTTCAAATGAAGACAATCCTGCTCTGTGATTGTTAAATGCTTCCACACCTGCTCAGAGACATCGAAGTTCAACACCAAGGAACAGAATAAACAACATGGACACATTAGGGTGTTTTCACACCTGTAGTTTGGTTCCTGTGTTCCAAGTCAGTTCATAATTTACACACTAAAGACGAATGGCTGTGAGACCACCTTCTCTGAGTATTATTACTGTGTTACACCTACACAAACAAACCAAACCAAGGCGGAAAACGAGCTACAGGGTTTGACTTCAACAGACTAAACACCACAGGCGTGAAAGCACCCTTAGTGGAACTGGATTACTTGTTCTAGTGCTCTGCCTTTGCCTCAATGCCTGGAAACTGCTATACATGTTTTGGACAAAATGAAAAGTTGAAATGCAAGAAATCATCCCAAATGTCCTGCAGAGCCAATGTGCAACCAGCTAATTATCAACCCAATGTCGTCCCAAATGTCCCTGGCATGGAAGAACTGATTTACATTACCGGCATGTCTCTGATACATGGTGCTACTTTGGTGAAGAAATATGCATAAGATACATAATATTGGTTTACAGACACTTTGACTACTTTTTAAAAATGTTGCTCTCAGTAATAAACCAAATAAACGTATTTCTGGCCTAAAAATTTTAAAACTGACTTTATAACCTTAAAACAAGCTGAATTCTTCAAAGTAAACTTCTTTTTTTATGTAGCTTTCTATGAACCAATCAGAACATGTGACCCATTATGTTTGTTTTATAGATAGTTAGAAATCTGCAACCTCTGAAGAATAAAGCATGACAAATCAGGTTCCTCCAGATATTTCTGGGGTGTTTCATGAACTGAACATCACTGAGATTAAAATCCATTGTGTCTCAGAAATGTTACAACCAAGATGTCAGCGGCTCTTTCTCACTATTTAGCTGCATTTTTCTGTTGCTCCTTTTCTCTCACACTCCTTTCTTTATATGAAAAGTTATTTTTTTTAAATTGGTCTTTAAGGTTGCAGCCCTGAGTTTGAAATCATGTAAGTTAAAAGAGTTTGAGATGAAAATCAAAATTAATGTAATTAAATTTGAAGCTGTAGAATTAGTTTATTCTACCACTCAGTCCAATATGTAATGACTTTGCTGTTAAAATGAAAAAAAGAGAAGCAGTTAATGTAAATCTGTAAAAAAGAAAAATGAGCAAAATGTTAAAAAATTATGTTTTTTAAAGTTTGCACTAAAATTGTTTGTTTCCCAGTGTTTCAGATATGTTTCTATGCTAATTTACCAAAACATTATTGTTAAACATCTGTATATTCTCCATATTTTTTTGCATTACAAGGAAACAATTCTTTCCTCTAGCACTTTTCCAGTTTGTGAGTCAACTACTTAAATGTAGGTGGATTCTGTCATTATTGTTAAAAAGATATTTTTCTCTATTTCAGGTCTCACAACCCTCTGTGAGCAAAATAACAGTTGATAGCTGGTCACTTTTGTTCTGAACACATTTACTCTGCGAGCACTAAGACTTTTGTCTCGTTTTACCATGTGCTCTCGGTGATTAATGAAGCCCATTTGTCAAACATATTAATCATGCATTACTGCTCGTTTGCTGATTTTATTCCAGCTGGGATTTAAAAAATAGAAATGACCTGGAAATATTAAAATTTCCTTAATGGGTCACATTAGATGCAAATTGCTCTAATTTAGCCTGAGTCCATTAGGAGGAGGACATCACTGTTTTTTCTTTGAGTAGGTGTGAAATTAGGGGTTTTATAATAGATATACAATTAAATCTACCAATGTGGGCACTTCCTGTCCTGTAAGTTAACACTTCACAGGGACTTTTCCAAAGTTCAGTTCTTTAGGTTTCAAATAAAAATTGGTTTTCTGAAAGCCTCCGTAATAAAATAGTTCACAAATAGCTCCCACTTTTTAATAAGCAATGTAGCTCAAGTTGGCTAAACCAGTAGATGCAGTTAACATAATTAGTGGTCAAACTCAAAACACTACGTCTGAAGCTTTAAAATTCACAGCTTCATTTGACAAAATCTAAACAGGCATAAAATAAAATCAGTCAGACTGAATGTTAGAAGTCCTGATTGTTCTTTTTTTTCTTTGATGCTGCTTAACTTACTCCTCTGTGATGGAGCTGCATGCAGAGATCTCCACATGCACACACAATTCCTCGTGTGACTTTAATTGCGATTGTTAACTGAGATTTCAACAGTAGGGGACGCATTTTGTTAATATACGACGCCCAGAAAGATGAAAGTATGCAGATGTGTGTTTAACTCCAGCTGCACTTCCTGGTAAGTGAGCCTGACTGCTAATTCTCACTCATTTGGCTGCATGCCGCTGCGCGCACGCACACACGCACACACACACACACACACACGCACACACACACACACACACACACACACACACACACACACACAGCACTTTATCCTGCTCTCAACTAGGAATACTGGCAATTCTGTGAAGTAGCAGAGGTTGTCCTAAAAGTCTCTCAGCCGTTTGCTATCAAAAAGAACTTTGTTCAGTTTAGGAAAGAAACGCTTACTTCATGTCTGTCAGGTATAAACAGCCAAGTAATAAAATCCCAGAAATCACTGCTGTTTGTAAATGAAATGATCTGATGGGTAATAGTCTACTTTAATTTTTTATACAGATCCAAATATTCACTTTTCACCTAATGCTATATTATGACAAAACAGAGGTTCTCAAACGTGATGTTCAAAGATTCATGTCTGAATTCAGAATAAGAAAAAGAATGAATAAATAAAGTGATTTTGTTTTAGCACAAGAACAGATTAAATGAACTCTATTTAACCCTTTATCTGACAGTGACCACATCTGATCACTTGTGCATGCTTTAAATGTTAATTTACATCCAAACCCTGAAGTATTTACTAAAGAGTTTACATACAGTCACATACAGCTTTGATAATCTCATGACTCTTTTCTGCTGATGAGTTTTCCTGAGAGTGAGGCTAACTCTCGATTACTTCTTCTCAGTTTTAATGAAATATGTTAGTTTAAAAGGTCACATGTTTTCTTGTGGTTTCAGTCAACCATGAATAGTTTTTTGAAGTCGCAGACATTGTTTAGGTGTTGTTCTGAGATCAACTTTGTGTTTAGAGTTAAATCCTCTAACAGCTAGGTTGAATTGAAGTCAAAGTCACAGAGTGAGCCGTGTATAAACTCAAACATGATGCTGACACACCGCCATGAAGCCAGAAACTCATTCTTCAGCATTTTGTTCTAATTTTTGTTATCCTCTACAATCAATACATCAGAGGTTCTATTTCCAGTGTATAACAGATTTCAAAGGCCTTGCTTAATTAAACAATACAGCTTTATATAATGGTTTTGCATTAATGCATCACTAAGTACATTTCAAACACTGTAAAATACTTTGATTATTTGCATTTTCTAACCACCAGCCCCACAATTATCAGCGCAGCATTAATAATCAGATAGTCGCTAATATAGTGATCTTCCTCTCCATCTGTCTGTTTTAGCGTTAGCAGCATCTACAGAGCACCCACATCTATTTTTAGATCAATAACACACATCGGCTTTTCTGCTGGGTTTGCACTTTGCGGATCGATGAAACAATAGTTCTGTTTAGTGCTCTGAATTAATTACACACACTCTAGCATGCATGACTCATCTGATTCCTGCTGTAATGATCAGAGGGGGGAATGTTTCTTTGAGGAAGTCTTTTATTACTTTGAGTGCTAGAAGATGCTCAATGCTGCAAGTTGAAATTGGTAGACCTTGCAGCTAAAAATTTGAGTCTTACTGTGGCAAGAAAGTAAAATAAAGGCAGGTTCAATTGACAGGAAAAAGTTGCAAAGTTTCTTATGAGGTCATATCTAGAATCAGCATGGAGCTATTATTCTGTATTACAGATATTAAGGTGAGAGGAACGGATCACTTGAGTTATTCTCCAATTTAAGGAGCCTTCTGAGGAATAAAGTGGGGTTGTTATAACTACTTAATTTCCACTATGCCAACACTTGAACCTCTCCCTAGACTCCGCTGGAGCCATTTGATGAAACATTTTCTCCAAGTGATATTGTTGGAAAGTGGCTGAGTGTGTACGAGCTTTCATTCCACTCTAATGACGCTGAACAAAGCTAAACTGAGTCGAGATGAGATGAGAAAATAGACTGTGAGCAGAGATAGCCTACAGATAGAATGTTTGTAATGTTGAGGAGAGGGGACACGACTAATAAAATCAGGTCAACTATAAGAGTTTTTTTTTTTTTTAAAGATCCTCAAAATCAGGTGAGGTTTTAGCAAAAATATGTGGTCTCAAACCTCTTCATGAGAAAATCGTATTGATAAAAACCTCCTCAATGCAAGTAAGTTGATAAAGACTTTAATTCAGATTTGACTGAATGTTTAGTTGGATTAATGTGTGACACCATAAAAAATCCACCTGATTTATTAGAAATCAAAAGTAAATGTGAAGGTAAACACCATGGATTTGATGGGTTAGACATGACAGGGGAAGAATGCAGTGTATGGAGGTGAACACCCATCCATTCATCCATCTAGAGGAAAAAGTAACATGTCCAAGAGGGAAACCCAACATAACTCTCTAGTTCCTGGGAGATCCCTAAGTTTTCCCCAGTCAGAGAGGAGGATCTTGTATAATCCCTCCAGTCAGTTTTGGGTCTGCCTCAGGATCTCCTCCCAGTGGGACTTTCCCCCAAAAAAACCTCCAAAGAAAGTAACCAGAAGACATGCTAATCAGATGTATGAACTCCGTTTGGTGAGCAGCAGCTTTATTCTGAGATCTAATGGATGATGAAGCTCTTCACTTTACATCTAAGGCTTACATCTAAGGCTGAGCCTGGCTATCCTATAGAAAAATCCCCTTTCAGTCACTTCATCTTTTAATCACACTCCAAATCTCATAACATAGACGGACTAGTAAATCTAGAGTGGCACCATTCAGCTGAGCTGACTGTTCATCACAGTGTCTGCATTACAGCAGACAAAGCCTCAGTCCATTGGTCCATCTCCTTCACAAACAAGACATCAAGTCCTCTGGTTGAAGTCAAGACTGCTGTTATCACATTAAGACCAAGCTCAGTTCACGAGGTCACAGAACACCACACAGGCCTCATACAATCCAGCAGTCACATGATCTGAATTCACTCATCTTAATTCTCCTTCTTCAAAGTGTCTGATGCATCAGTGGAGGTGTGTCTCACAAAGTCAGGCAAAGAGCTGACTTAGAACGTACACGAAAACTCAATTTGATCTCTTGTTCCTTGTAAAAGGAAAGCTGCTCCCATGATATCACAATAAAAACAGACGACATCCTTTAAAAATGAATGAACATACAGATTCTGGGACGTGGAGAATACAGTTATATGTCTATCATTTACCTTTTTGTTTGTCAGAATAGTTTTTAAAGCTTTTAAAGTCTTCTACTTCAAGCCCTCGGGACAAATATCAACATGTTTTTACTTCTTTTTTTTCATTGGGAACAAAAGGAGTTTTCATTCACTAAACTATTTGCCTCCCATTCTTTTCTTTCTTTTATGACGGCTCCACTAATAACACGCTCCAGAGCTGGATTCAGCCTCTGACTCCCCCTGCTCACCTCACTCCCAGCTCCTGGGGAAGAGGCTTGAGGAAGCTTTAAAACATTTTCAGGGTGATGAATCAATAGAGACAGAGAGTTGTGCTGACACTTCCCCATAAAGAGAGAGAAAAACTCAGGTGGGACCCAAATTTAGGGGATGTTATGAGGCTGCAGTTAAAAGAAGTTTTACAACAAAGCACAAAGAAAAATGTAAGAAACAGCGTCCAGAGTTAGAAAACTGCATCAAAACATAAAGACTTTAGAGAACTCCAAAGACATTACTGGAGTTTAATGGTTTCATCATGTTCTCTAGAGGAAGGAAAATACTTCAGCTGATTCAGAGCTTGACCCCCTAAGAGCTGGTTTTAAGATAAATAATCAAAACATGCAAATATTTTAAAAATGTTGATTCAATAAATTTTCATTTTTTCAGAGTTCACATTGTCAATCACCAGCTACACGATGAATCCTGTAAAGCACGCTCCTACATAATTTAGTATTTAGTTTTTTTATATTTTATGAACTACTGAATGCATCTTAAACATGCAGTAGAGTCATTTCCTACACATAGTGATACAGAATGTAGAGCACAATAACTGCATTGGGAATGCCAGGCCTTTGATATATTCACATGTCCAATTATTTATGTTAAAACCCTTAATATCATACCCTTTTATTGGGTAATTATTTCCTTTGACGGACATTTTATTGTCCTCATAAACACATTTGACCTAATCTCCACAATCTTTGGATTCTTCCATCTGAGATCGGCAGATATCAATGTCCAAATGATGCAAATGTTTAGTAAATAGAAGGATTTTTATCTTGTAGAACTCATAGGAAACCTGGATATGGGATGATACAGTTCTAAACTTGATTTTGTCTGATATCATTAAAAGGCTTGAAGGGAAGGGGGATATGCATTCCTGCAAGGATAGTGATTGTCCAATCGGACTCAACTGGCTTCTTCTCTACCTGCATCTACTTTTGCACAGCCACTGACTCACATGGCATTCAGCAGTTATACTGCACTGTAAAGTTAAATGCATGTCTTAAAAACAACAAGGCGTCTCCTCCTAACAACAGGTCAGCGGAATCAGGAAAAGCATGTTTTCACCCAACGACATAAGAAATGTTTTGATTTTAAATGTTATCTGTTGTGAAATGCATGATCATCACTCAAGTCCTGTCACTGTTTTGGCCATTACATCGTATTGTCTTGGTCTCATTTTGATTTCTTCTTTCTTTCTTTCTTTCTTTCTTGAGAAATTATTCATTCCACCAGGATGCTTAAAAAATAAATACAGAAAGAAAGTAGTTATTTCTGTTTATCAATGTTACATAAAGCCTTGAGCATATGACTTATTTTGAATTCATACAAGCACAAATGCATTTTAGATGTTCTGAGGCCTTTGGCACGCACTATTTCCAGCTTCATCAAACAGTGGTGTTAAATAATTATGAGCAGGTGGGTTGGGTGCGGACCCGTGGAGCACAGCGGATGCAGAGCAGAGCTGTCATGCCAACTCCTGCCCTCTGGGTGAGAGACGGGGGGGGGGACGGCAACAAAGAGAGAACACAGGGGAAAGGGAAAAGGTTAGCAACTTTAAAATAATGAGACACCATCGTGAATCTGGTAAAACTGACATGCTGTGGATGGTGTTTGCACAACATATAAAAAAGGAAAAATAGCATGTCAGACCTTAGAAGATGTGATTATTCAAATGACTGCCCACGGGACCTTTAGGTGGAAACAGTGTGCTTTTTTTGGCTACCGTCACTTCTCTGTGTGTAGGAGCGGGGCTGTGATGCTGGAGGCACAGCGCCCCTGGCAACGCTGCCATGCCAACTCCAATCATGTGTCCTGCATCTCTACAAAACAGCTGAGCCTCTCGGGAGGATGCAGCCAACAGCTAACCAGAAACAAACACCTCTCTGTTCTTGATGCTCAATGAGACATGCCTATGGAGAGAATGAGGCTCACAAAGAGGTTGACTGAGATAAAGACAGAGGGATAACAAACAGCAAAGCTGAATCAGCGGCAGCAGAGCCACACTACTGTCGCTGAAGTTGTTGGCTGTGCTGAAGAATATTTTAGGGAAGAAAGAGGTTTGTGTGTAAAAGAATATTGTGAGTAAACTGACAAGAAGCTGCCTGCACACATGAATCTTTTGAAACCTATAACAAAAAGGAAGCGCCTGCTTTGGAAAAAGGCACTGATATGAGATCAATAAAAGTAGATTTTGAGGGGATTTTATTGTAAACAGACTGTTTTGATCTATTTAGTTTGGTGCTTTTCTCACTTATGTTGAAACAACTGCTTTTAGCTATAGTTAGAGGTGGGAACGTAGAAGTTATGTTGCAGAACTAGACTCAACACAAAAGCATTGTTTAAAAAATAAAGTTAATTTAAAAAAGTCAAACTTCTCACCATTTTATTACCTTACAACTGAAAGTGCTGCAGTCATCAGAAGCTGAGGCTCAAAAAGGAAGCGGAAAATAAAAGGCGAGCAGTCTGTTACTGTTATAACGAGGACAACTGGACAAACAATGAAGTTAGGATCAGAACCACAGCTGACTGGATATTGCAGTCCACAAATATTCTAAGAACACCTTTGGATCTAATCTTCAAGCAAATGTTTGCAGCTCACTGCCCCATGCACTGACCTGAAGAATCAAATATCCATGTAGGCAGAGATAATTATTTTTAGAAGTGACATGTTGATTGAGTTACTGCGTTTTTATTAAAACAACCACCTCAGGTGGCATGTAGATGCTCTAATGACACTGCAGCATTATAATAAAGCTTTTGTGAGCAGTTATCATGGTTATTTGGTTTTTAAACCACATTGTTTCAAGGTGTAAAGCCGTGATACTTATCTTCTGCATCTTTATACCAGATTTTACCATTTGCCCTGGTATGGTTTTGGCAGGGCGCTGAAATGGATGCAGCCCAGCTTTGCATCTCTAGTTCCTTAAAAAACAAAGCATATCTTTCTGATTTAACTACAAAACATCACTGTATAAACAGGAAGCTGTATAATACAATGTCCAGAATACATTTGTCAAATTCATGTGATCATTATTAAAAGCATGCTTTGTAAACTCAGAATCAGTTTAACTCATTGGTGATTTACTATCACTGATATAAGCAACATCCTACACAGCCTAAAAAGCACTAGGGAATGAGACTAAATGCTCTTACACAATTATTATTATTATCAGTCCCTAAAAGAAATGAAGACGCCTAATTCCAATTCCTGCCAGTGATGTGAAAGAAAGTGCTGCAGCAGCTCTGTTTTGTTCAAAGTGCTCCACCTTTAATGTGCTGCTGCTCAGAGAGCGTCTCTTTGAACATCCCTGGATTTTTCAAACAACCAGCCATGTGAGCAGAGCTCATCACCCTGGTGCCAGTGAAAAAGGAGGAAGAGAAGTTCTTTGTGAGCCTCTGTTCTTTGCATTTCATGTTTTAAACATTACAGGTTTAACAGGAATGATGCACATTGACCAGATGCAGTATGCTGTAAGTGTGCATTGTTAGTTACTCTCACATGACTTGCTACTTAATGCAGTGCTGAATTTAAAACAGCAACAGGCTTTCTTAAGAGACTGAGCTCTATTCTACAAATAAAAAGGTCAAATGGTTGCAGTTTTTATTGAACTGTCCATTAATGAAAGCAGTTACTCTGTAGCCCAACTCCACTGTACAGACGGAGATTGCTTCCCTCCACAGTTAGACACGGATGTTATAAAGTGGAATGGCCTCAGTCCTTCTGCAGCTAAAGCACCGCTTAGTGTGGCCCCATGGGGCAAAAGTTTGAAATTAATTTTCTGAATTCTAGAAGTTTATAAAAAATGCATCAGAGGATAACAGAGGCGAAGGCTGTGTCCCATTTTGTTGTATCTGTCAGACGCCTCTCCTTCAATTCCTTTCTTCCTCTCTTCATCTCTGTCTTCTATCTGACTCTGGCCATCTTTCTCATTCCCTTTTTTTATTTTTTAACATAACTTACTTTCCTCTCGCCTTCTGAATATATATCCAAAGGCATTATCAGAATCTTCTTTGAGCGTCATGCCAATGGAAGAGCAACATCATTTTCGGACTCATTTTCAGCCCCGTGGCTTCATCTGCCTGCTTCTCCAATTGCCATGAAAGAAAAAAGAGAGGGAAGTCGAAAAGCTTCTCCAAGGACATCTAATAGTATACCGCCTACATGTTCAAATGAGTGTACGGCTTGAATCTTCTTTCAGCTAAATCTAATGACTAGTTCTCTAAGAACTCCTCTGAACTTTCCCTCTTCCCTGATAAAAGTATGTGTGTTTAGCTTTGCTGATGGGGAGTTTCAACTGGCTGATACATTTGAGCATTAGACTTGAAATTGGAGCCTGAAGGTTGTGTAATCCATTTTAGTTTGACTAAAAGGCAAATATTGTCCATTTAATGAAATTAGTTCTCATCTATAAGTTGCATTTTTGGGGCAAAAAACACAAGCCAGTAATGCCTAGCTGACCTTTCTACCTGCAGGTGGACGACCCACCCTTTACTGTGATGTTTCTTTATCATTATCTTCAAATTGCTCAGTCTTACACTTACTCTGGGACCTTATCAGGCAACAAAGCCTTTAGGATCATAGGAATATTCAAACTCCTTCACCACTTTAAAGCAATGATTCTGTGAATAGAGGTGGGATTATGCCTGTGGGTTGGTGGTGAGTCACTGCCTGACGTGGGGGATTATGATCTCTTGTTCAAGAGTGATGGCAGGATGGACTGGAAGATGGATAAAGATGGATAATTGTGGTGTTGAGTGAAAAAGCAATGCTCTAAATCCAATGGTCCATGTACTCTACTGGTCCATCCAACTAGAGCTATAAGATTGGGTTTGTGACTGAAAGAACACGACTGAATGGTATTTGTACAATTTCTCCAAAGTGATTTTACTTCATGAAGTATTTGGGTTCAGCCTTAGAGAGAAGTTGAGGGGCTCTGTCATCTAGGAACATTCATTTCCATATGAAAAAAGATGAAACAAGCTAGTGATGTAAAAACTCCTTTACTTATTACTTTAACTTAACATTCATTAGAAGATGCAAATATGTAGATTTTGTGTTTTATATAAGTTATCTGATTTTATGTGTTTGTGCTGTGACAAAGTCAACTTTCCAGATGTTAACAGCAACATATGTCCACCTAATCATTACAGAAACAGACCCCACTAATCTACCATATGGTCATAAAAACACTTGTTCAAGGTGATGACTTTAGTTATTGAGGTTTAATTCATAGTCTACCCATAAATGTTTATGTACTTTGTAAAAGTCACCTTTGGTCCAGTTACATTTTTACTACATTAAAAAAATGTTCATCTTAGTATATCTTAGTACATTATTAATACAAAAAATAATGGGTGAACAGAAACAAATTAAACAAATCACAAGTATATTGTATATTAGTATTATTACTACATTTCTAATCATTTAGAATAGTCAAGTACAACAAGAAATAAGGTTAATAAAAAATAAAATATATATAAATAAAAGCATCTAAAAATAGTATATTTCAAAAGACAAGAATATTGAGAAACATGCAAAAAAAAAGATGTGGGAGGTGAAGGACCCAAATGGAGAAGAAGCAGGCAGGAGGCTGCAAGTGAAAGGTAAAAATAAACCCTAATAACTTACTCAACAGAAAAAGAAGAAAAAAGATCTGCAGGAGCAGGAACACCAAAAATATTCATAGGGCAGATACAGTAAGATACAGGGGGTAAAATAATGATCTGGGAGTCAAGAAAGGAAATGGGGCGCTATTTATATATAGAGTGAGAAAACTAGTGACGAATGAACAACAGGCGACTGGTAATCAGTGAACAAATCCTTAGCCTTGGAAACCAAGGAATACATCCCTACAAAATAAATTAGGATGGGAAAAACACAACAAAGGCCTGAAACACCAACATTCAATCAAGGAGTGGTACAAACAAGGACTGTCTGAATCTGTTTTTCTTTTCACATCAACCAGAAAAATCACAACTTTCAGCAACAAAATTATGTAAATTTGTTATAATTTATTTATCCTTTGTGGGAAAAAAGTTTTTTTTTTGTATTATTTATTAAGCAGTCTCATGAGTAATAGAAGTCACAAAATCCCAGCGAAGGTGGCAGGTGGGTGGAGTTTGGTTTTGAATGGATTTTTACCTCTGATCAAAGCTGAAACTATTATATATATTATACTGTTGTATTAAACTTGGGATATAACAGTGTTAGAAAGCAAGATCTCCTTTCATGCAGAAGAAGTATTAAACATATAGCCATGTCTCCAGCCTGAAGGAGGACTATTGTATGATCCCAACTGAGCTTCAGTCCTCGGATTTCCAAGCTGGAAGTCTCTGACAGGCTAAATACAGAGAAGAGCTGTGGCATGTCAAGATCTTTAGAACAACCTTCTTGTCATGTAGTATAACAAGAAGCACTGCTGGTGCTTCAAAGGCAGAACATGCTCAAATATTGATTTTCTTATTCTGTTTACTTCACAGAAGGTTTTTTATTTTATTTTACTTTATTGATGCTTGCATTTTTTATCAGAACGTTGGAGCTTCAGTTTAAAGAGATTTCCATGTGATGATCCATTTTTAAAGAGATGCGTTACACACAGTCTGAAAATTCATCTCAGAGTGATTACAGCTGTTCCTAGATTCAAAGTGGAGCAGATTGAAATTCCATCACATGAAAATATTAATTTGTTTAATTCATGCTCAGGGATAAAACCAGCCACTCTGAGAAGGAAAAAAACATTTTCATTAAATTTACTGTCCTGGAACAAAGTATTCAATTTCCATCACAGATCCATGACTGTGCCCTGTCAAGGACCACCTAAGCATTTCAGATTGCCCTATCGTGTGTCCATATCATCCCTTGATACCTCCGTGCAGCTTAAGCCCCTGGGAAATTGTGTTTTGAGAGAATGTTGAATATTTCAGCTGGCCCTTAGCAAAGCAGGAGAATTATAAGACTGGATGGTAATTTCCAGGGAAGATGAGGATCAGCAATATAACCTGGCTCATCAGGGAGCGCTCTCAGCAAAGGACTGCTGACAAAGCTTTCACCAGAAATAGCTCATGACTTGCAATTTAGGGATCCTTTTTAGTGTAACACAATGTGACTCGCTCCAAGATGTCAAGGAGATTTGGAGAGAGTAGAGCCTGGTGGCGTGCACAAAAAGTGACTTGATTTGGTTTCTTTCACTTCCAGTTCTCAAGCTGACTACAAGACGATATGTCAATAAGAGACTATGGGAGCTTGATTATGAGAACAATTATAATCATGACTATTTTGGTCAAGATTTAAATTATATGACACGATTACTCTTTGAGTTGGGAAACACCAAGAGTTCAAATAACAAAATAATTACATGATTGCAAAGTAGAATAGAATAAAATACCTTTAATAATAATTGACTTTTATTGATTGCAATGTTTTGTAATGCCAAATCAAGATTAAAATACAACTCTATTTAATTGCACAGCCCAAGATTTTAGGAAAATATTTCAGGTAGACCAGTGGTATCCAATCCACTTCCTCATGAGCTTCTATCCTAAATGTACTGTGTTGACCCGATTATAAAACAAGGGTTTTTGAAAATAATGTAAAAATGTGGGGTCATCTTATAATCGGGGTCTAGTTGTTTGGGGGCAACAGGAAGCTCAGCTCAGATTGCGACTGGTCCCAGTCTGGACCAGCCCAAATTTACAGGCCCACTGGGAATTTAAATGCCCGATGACCAGTCCAACCAGGTCCACTTCCAGACCCAGGGCAGGTGCTTTCAGCGTAAGAGTCTCAGCGCGAACTTCTGTCCAGGTGAGGGCTTGTGTCATCGATCCACACACGCCTCCGTCCACAGAGGTCCTCACACAGCTGCACAGCACCAAGGTCCGCTGGACTGGAGCTGTACGTATTAGATCGAGTTATTGGTGGGGACATGTCACCTCCATCCACGCTAAATCTACACCCATGACCTTCACTATTCTCATGTACCTTCATTTGCACCACACACACACACACAGAAAGAGAGAAAAAGAGAGAGAGAGAGACTAGAGAATGCGAGAAGAAAGAGATTTGACTGAATTTTTTCTCTCTTTTTTCCAATTGACTGAAATCTGTCGCCACGACGGAGAACTTTAAGCTCTGATTAATTAGCAAATATTAAAGCAGTCAGTAATTACGGTATTATTTAAATTACTTTCTCAAAATTTCTATGAAACTAGTTTCTTTAAAAAGTGAATTTAGTCTATTGTCGTCATATTCAGGTCAATACCATACTCCTTGTTGTTGCCCTGCTTCAGCACAACTGATTCAACAGTTGATCTACCTGATCAGCATGTTCTCAAGTTCTACAGTTGCTACATTTATTTAAATCAAGCATGTTGGAACAGAGAAACATTTAAAACATGCAAGATAGTGGCCCTAAAGGACCAGCACCTGCTAATGTCCAAATATTTGAGCTACATTCAAGACAAATGTTCAGTCAACAGAGCTTCTCAGGAAATGGTCAACATTCCAAACACAAAATTTCTGCCAGATTTCATTTTTTTTCTTCAAAATAACTACAGTCATTATTTTAAAAGGTTGATTTTAAAACCACTTAGATAGACTTTTGTGATAATCTGTGAATTGTGACAAAAAACTGTATGCAAAACGACATTAGGAGCTGATAAACTGTTAAAGTAAGACAGAACATCAACAGTACCTCGAGTGACTGTGTTGCATTAAATTCACTCTAATAGTTCGTGTCAGGGTTGCTGATAATTTGTCATGGTTTTTAGTGTTTAGCCAAGCATGTCACTGCTGTCATTGTTTGCTAATAGTGTGTTACACCGTTAGGAGGTAAAATGTTGGGTAGATTTTTATTAGCTCTAATCCAATCAGGTCCTTCCAATATGGCCTGTCCTTCCGCAGCATTAATTCATTTAGACTTCACCGATATCAGCTCCCCATATTCACGATGCAGAGGTTGCACTTTGTTTTTTCTCGAGAGCTGCTGTGGACATTCTTAACTAAAAGAATAATCAGCAGAGACAGATTTTTTATATTTCTAACACCAGTCGCCGTCTTTGTTTTGTGTGCCAATTTGGCACAACGCGAACCGCGGGAGGAAGGTGGAGCAGAGCTCGACATCAGGGTGAAATAAACACAGGAGGGAGATCCAGAGAATGTTTGTTCAAGCTGTCACATGTAGTCAGGGTGGTGCAGGAAACTGTGGGGGTTGATAGGCCCCCTGTTATCCATCCGTCCTACATTACATCAGCTGCCACTGTAGCCTATAGCCTTCCCCAAATGTCCTCTGTGACAACTAAGTCCCAGTTATGTGGATTTCCTTTGCTTCAGGCACCACGATTCTGACACTGAGCTCACTTGTTTGGAGTTATGAAGTGTCAGCCTGGACTGCCTGATTGCAAAGAGACTGGTTTTTCCTGTGAATGTGGAGGTGGAGACAATATGTTTCCAAACAACATGAATTTATCGCTCTTTTTTTCTTGTTTTAATTAGCATATTTATCGCCTGTAACTAAAACCAGAAGTGGATTCAGCTCAGCATTCAAGTTGGATGTAAACTACATTAGACTGTGAGGAGAGTTGGTGTTCTCTGTATGGATTCTAGCTTGCAAACAAGACAAAACTCAATATATAAAACTACCCAAACAGAGACAATGCAGGTACAGAAAGACGAGCAGAACTTATCCTCAAGATGGCGATTTATTGTATCGATTTGTCTCCAGGATATTTTTAAATCCCTGCATTGGCATACGCGTGTGAGTAGTTTGTCCAGGATTGTATAGGAAAATCAAAACCTTTGTAACTCTAGAAATATTGACTGTAATGGAGGAAGGTAAGGTTTGCAGCGCTACACAAGGGATTTGCATTAGTTTTTTTTTTTTTTCAAGACCCCTAATAATGCTTAAAAAACATGAAGTAAACAAAAAGTGATGTTTGCTTCTTGAATAAAGAAGCAGATAAACATTTTCTGGCCTTTACCAACAGTAAAAATGTGCCAAATGGTGTCACATAATGAGCATATTTATCTGACTTAGATATATTTTCTCTGTGTGAAACTGATTATATTTATTTGTGAGACTCAGTTTCTGCAATAAAAGATCCTGATTTTCCTCAAATGGCACTGATCAGATTTTTTTTCTGTGTTTTTTATGTTTATCCTAATAAAACATGGTAATTTACTGAGCTAACGCTGTCAAATGACCCTTAATAAAAAGCTTTAGCCTAAAGAGACGTACTGTATGGAGTTTATTACTCAGTTTCTTATTAAAAACAAATATTTTCCAAGAGGCCAGCATGCTGCAGTAATTCAGAGTATAGTTTAATGCACTGTTTCAGTGTTGTGTCAAATGTTCCTGCTTTTTGCCAAATGCAATCAATTAGATAAAATGTAGAAAGGTTCGGTGTTAATGCGATAAAAAAGAAAACGCTGTGATTTAAGTGCACGCTGTACCATCGATGACTAAAGTGTTTTAGGGGAAGACATCGAGCTATCGTCTCCTTCTCATCTTGGCTCACGAGGTTTCAGGCAGTTTTTCTCTGCCACAAATAAGATTTAAAGAAGACTGGGAGTGTGGAGGTGCATTATAAAGCTGTCTGGTCTCCTTCCTTATCTCAGCTGCTCTTCTAAAAGAAGCTTTACACATCTAGCCTACAGGTGATATCTAACGTCGCTCCGTCTCGTCTTAAAGGAAAATATACACAAAGATCTATAGCGGCGCACATTCACAGACACTTGTGAATCTACCTAGATGTTAAAACAGTGTATATATATATATATATATATATATATATATATATATATATATATATATACAATCTTATACCTGACAGGCAGGGCACATATAAATCATGACATCTCTGAGTATTTGGATGCTCGGGGTGCGGCGTGATAGATGGCAGCGGTCACATGGCATGATGCGAAGTGTGATAGATGTTTGTAATGACGTCGGCCACGCCTTTCCGCTTTTTGCCCGGGAACAGCACAAAAGCACAATGATGAATGATTTTACTTTGCAGAAGTTGATGAGGCCCCACAGTCACAGTGTCACAAAGCAAAAAAGAAAGAAAGAAAGAAAAGGAAAAGAAAGAATAGCTTAGAGTCCTGCTCTAGTGGAACTGTTTGATACGAGGCAGAATTACAAAACATCTCACTGCCTCGTCTCTGTTACCACTTCAGCTGACAGCAAAGGAATCATGTTTCTACTGTTTACAAGCAAAATGTAACTTTTCAAGAGATTTTCTTTAACTGAGGTATTTTTTATATTTATTCAGCAATGTCTTTTTCTCATGATCATCCTGCAGATTTGTTGTCATCCCATTTTCCCAACATTTTAATTTTAGTCCCAATATTTTCAATCAGTAACACTTTTGTTAAATAGTTTAAAAATCTTTACTCCTTGACGTTGTGGCTCCTAGTCATTTCAGACTAGCTGCATTTGTAAATAACTTTCTGAAACATGAAGCAAAAACTTGATTAGAAGTCAAGTAATGATGGATAAAAACAAACGTCTCTGGGAAAATCAGCTCGTCAAATATAAAGTATAGCGTCATATTTCTGTGGCCTAACTGACATTTTTAGGTTTTAACTCTCCTCTGAATCCTTCTCTAGGTTTAAAGGCTGTCCTTCCTTTTGACCTGCTGGTATAATTGATACAAAAAATAAATAAATCCTGCCAGTCATCTCACCCTTTCTCCCCACAATCCCCTGTTTCTCAGTCAATCATTTTTGTTGAGGTTTTTTTGGGGGCTAAGAAGAAAAGCTTGTAAACTTAGGCTCAAATTTAATTCCCATCAGAAATGCTAAGTTAATTGAAATCAAGTCCTAACTTGATTTATTCTGATTGATTGATTCTATAACTACTCTTTATTCTGTCTGTGGTCTTCTGCGGTTATTTGAGATTTGATTTAAATTTAGTGTTTTCTTCTGTACACCTGTTGTTTCTGCTGTCTTTTGTGCTTCATGTTGTCGTCAGGTGCTTCTAACTTGATGCATTTAACAAATAAATCATTCAGGTGGGAGTGAACACAATACAGAGAAGGAGAGATGTTAACAATGATCTAATGATGCATTTACACACAATCGCTCCACAGAGAGAACAAGTGTTCACAAGGAGAAAAAAAAATCAAGTCAGACATTTTTCAAGCACCCTGCAAGTTCACATCAAGGTCAAACTGCACACTTCAAAGAAAAACTGAAAAGACACATCAGTGTTGGCATGTGAAGCATTAAAGATCCATATCAAGTATCAGGTTGGGGTTCAGATCAAGGTATTTTAAAGATATTTCTATTAAATAGATTCATAAATACTTTTTCGAACACCACTGTTTAAACATGTCTGCTCTTTTAATGCTGGTGTTTATGGATCCTGGCTTCATGTACTTCCTGTTCACAGCAGTGTGAACAAGACACAAACTGTGACCTGTGAAGACAAACTGTCTCCCTACACTGTGATCGGACCCATCTACAGCAGGGCCGGTTCTAGGCATAGGCTGATTAGGCAATTGCCTAGGGCCCCCTCTGCTGGAGGGGGTGCCAAATTGTCCCTTTAAAACATTTTTTTTCTTTATTTTGACAAACTGCTGGACACACCATTCATCTCACGTAAAGAGCAAAGTAATAAATAAATAAATACATTAACTAAATAAATAAATAAGCACAACTTTTGCTACATGAACAGTCAACGGTGGCGCCTCATGGCTACCTGCTGCTGTCGGCTGCGATCAGATAAGGTGGGGGAGAGGCGCGCTACGCGCATCCCTCCGGCCAGTTGTTTATTGATAATCAGTGTTGGGAGTAACGACTTCCAAAGGTTATTAATTACTGTAATGCATTGCTTTTTCTGTAACGCAGTAATGTAAGGCATTACAGAAAAAAAGCTCCAATATTTTAACGTCAGTGCGCATTACAGTGCATGTTTAACCCGGATTGAGGCGGTGGGTTCTTCAGAGGAGAAACGTCACTCGGTGAAAAATGTGGTCAGACAGAGCAGAGTAAATCTGCAGCCAGTGAAACAAGTCCGGTTCTGTCCGGTCCGAAACTCATGCGTGGTTCAGTTTGGAACTCGGTCCAGAGGGAAAACACGGCCCGAGTCATGCACGCTCACGGTATCTGAGGCCCGTTAAGACATATGAGCGCATGCAGCGCTCCGTAAACTGAAGCGAGCGATCTGAGAAGAAGTTTAAAAATAAAGAGTCACTCTGTTATTCACGTCAGAAGTTGGAGAGTTCACTCTCTCGCCCACTGAGCAGAGGAAACGCGCGTCATGCAGCGTCTGCTGCAGGAGGGAGGAGCAGACAGGTGGAGGTAGGAGTCAGTCAAACTAATGAATAAGGAGCTTGTGCAGAGAGATATGTTTATAGATTTAAATATACTGTATATAGATATGATGGAATAATATATGGATAGGTAGGGATATATGGAGAGATATGGATGATGGATGGATGATGGATGGATAATGATGGATGAATGATAAATGATGGATAGATAGCTAGATGGATGGATGGATGGATGGATAATAAATGATGGATGGATAAATAGATGATAAATGATGGATGGATAGATAGATAGATGGATGAATGGGTTAATATCCAGATAGTTGTACATCTATCCATCACATCCCCTTCCACTGGATGTGTAATGAGCAGTGTTGGGAACGTTACTTTAAAAAAGTAATTAGTTATAGTTACTCACTACTTGTTCCAAAAAGTAACTGAGTTAGGTACAGAATTACTTTATAATAAAAGTAACTAGTTACCAGGGAAAATATTTTTTGCGTTACTATTTTTAAAAAAAAGTTGTGGTATATCAAATAGTTAGGATTTTTCTGAGCAGTTTTTATGAATAAATTTAAAAGAAACAGAAACTCCTGGACATAATGACACCTCACAAACACATTCTGGTCTTTTAACTCAATGAGTTTGAAGTAGTGGATAAATCTCCACCTTGAAGATGACAACTTTTCATCCTAATGCTCCAGACTGCCCTTCTCCATCGCTGGCGTTTGTGTGTGTGTTTGTGTGTGCGCGGCTGCGCGCACAAGCAGTTTGTGCATGAGGGCGGTGCGTTCAGTGTACACAGTTTATTTCATCAATTTATACCGTAATAGTCTGGTTATCGTTTGTTCTCAGACTATGCTTGGAAGTTGAGACGCTGCTGTTTCTGCTTTGTGTGAAAACAGCGAAGAGGCGCGTGAGAACAGCTGATGGGGAAACGGGGCGGAGCGCGAGTGTGTGTGAGACAGACGTACTGCTGCAGGTGTGACAGAGAGCAGGAAACAGCTCTGTTTGGTTGTTTTTAACAGTTTTAGACTGTTTTTGGTGCGGCTACAGCCGACAGAAGCTCTTATTGTTCTAAATAAAGCTCAGAGGACTGAACCTGCGGACGCATTGTTGGAGAGAACATTAGAAAAGCAACGCACCGCATTTCATGCTCAGTAACAGAAACGCCGTTCTCATGACGGAAACGGTAATTAATTAGATTAGTTCGTTACCAATAAAAGAACGGAGTTACCTAACGCCGTTACTTTAAACGCCGTTATTCCCATCACTGGTAATGAGCTACATTTATGGTCAAATCCATATTTACAGTCATTTTGGTGAGAGTAACTAAAAGTAATGCAAAAGTAGTGTAGTGCCTTTCATTTAAAAAACAGTAATATTGTAATGTAACGAATTACTTTAAAATGACAGTAACCAGTAATAAATAATGCATTACAGTTTTGAAGTAACTTTCCCAACACTGTAGATAATGCATGATGAGTCTGTGGCGCTGTCAGTGATAGCACCTTGTTAAAAGTCGCTGGCAGAATGAAAAGACAAAGCAAGCCCTGTGGGGCAGCCTTCAGGAAATGAAGAAAGGAAGAGGAGGAAAAACGGGCCCAAAGTAGAGGTCTTTAATTAACATACATGAAATTGTGAACATTTTTCCTGGACCCATCATTTAGCAAGTTAGCTAAGACTAAAGGGCTATCATGCTGTTGTGCCCCCTACTTAAATGAATGAATGTCATCATTTCAAGTTTATCCAACTTTAGTACATTACTTACTACTTAGAATTTGCTAAAGTTACATTGTTTCTGTTCTGGGCAGTAGGGGGCGCCAAAATAATTTTTCACCTAGGGCACCATTCAGTCCAGGGCCGGCCCTGCTCTACAGAAACTCACATGCA
>SSNR01000008.1:3763884-3798884 GCA_006937965.1 Callopanchax toddi | reverse complement strand
CTTTTAAACCACTGTCGTAAAAACGTCAGAAACACCTAAAGCTAACTGTTGAAATGTCTCCTCAGCCTTCACTGCTTTCTACTGGAGCGGTTCATCACTCATTCAAAAAAATCAGCTGTGTTCAAGCAGGGAGAGGTTAAAAAATGCAGAAATCTTGGACGAAAAACACACCGGTGCTAGCATAACAGCTAGCCACATTGGATTAGCCTAACCCTCGTGAGATATGTGACTTTGTGAGTCTCCAAACCGGAGACTCAGAAGTTGTAAACGTGGTATTCTGGACACAAGCACCAGATGGGGCTGAGTGACTTTATATTAACCCTGTAAAGGGTCAGATTAGCACATACTGGCTCAAGGAAAAGATTTAAAAATATGAAAAATGTACATAATGTGCCTTTAATGAATCATATAAACTAGTTCTTATTAGATGTGAGTTTGTGGATTATTATAGAATAGAGGTATATCCATTTTTTCCAGTTTGCTTACCTGTGGTTAACATATGTCTCAACTTGTAATTGATGCATGTTATTTATCATTTTCATTTTTTTCATTGTTTGTTTTGTTGTTGGTCATGGAAATGCTGTAATCTCCAACCAGAAGTCAAACTATTTCCTTTCATACAGCAGTTTTTTTCCCCTGTCCTGTTTTTTGTAACTGTCTAAGAAAAGAATGGGTTTCTGAGCTGTTGTTAGCCAAAATGGATGGAGTAATTTTCTTCCAATTTGTGACATTACAGGGAGTTTGTTCCAGTGTGGTGCAGTGTTCTTCTTTTCTTCTCCTGACAATCTGGCTATTTGATTTTCCTCAGCAGCTTCTGTAGAGGCTCAAGGACGAGCGAAAACCGAACCCCCCTTTTCCTCTATGTATCAATTTAATTGACTAATCTGCTCTGTCCTCCCCATGAGTGCAATAAACTAGCTGTTGACTCAAAAAGACCCCTCACTTCAGATAAATAACATTCAAAAACCCAAAAATAACATCCAAGGCTGAAGCCAGATTTTGCCCTAAACGAGGAAAAGACTTGTGAATTCTATTAAGATGTATAAGAAGACAGTTGCCAAAGCCATTTAATCACGCTTTCCGTTCTGCGTAATCCCAGGGAGGCAGATGTCTGCCTGTAGGTGAAGCAGGACAGGCAGATGAGTCATATAGCCTACCAGAAGAGAAAACTGGGTTCAAACACATAAAGAAACAACACAGAGACTCACATTTCTGGTAAAATATGTGTGATGAAACACTGTTGTGTGAGTGAACCCTGAAAACAGTTGGCCCTAAATTTAAAAGCTGAATCCTTCTGTCACCTCTCTCTCTCTCACCCTCCCTGTCTTTCACCGTCTCCTTGTTTCCATCAGCTTGTTTGTCTTCTGCAGTTTCCCTTTTCTTCATCGACACCTTAAAAATGGGCCACATAAATCCTGCTGAAGACTTACGGGAGAGGCGATGGTTGCAACTGTAAATTCACAGAGTCTACAACGAAAGTTAGAGTGAAGGAGAAACTGGGATTCCTGGCAACTTTAATGTTTTTCTTTTTCAAGATACAGTATTCAGCAAACTAATGGAATTTGTATGTCAAAACCTTTACACAACTCCATGTGCATTAGGTCTAATTCATAGAACGTCTGCAACATTATCATGTTTTAAAGAGATTTTGTGGGATTCTTTTTGCATTTAATAATCAACCCCTAGAGCGAAATAAAAGCAAACTCTCATAACAAATGACAATAGCAAACTAGGGGTGTGTATTAGCAAGAATCTGGCAACACGATATGTATGACGATACAGGGGCAATGATACGATGTATTGCAATATATCGTGATACTACAAGCAATACGATATATTGTGATTGGAAAACTGTTGCAGCTGAACAGAAAAGTTGGCCTCTTCAGTTCTCCACTGAGCAGAATGAATTTACTTTATACTAAAATGAGCCTTTAAAGCTACATCGTCATTGTATCTAGCCACATGTGCTCACAAATTTGTAATGTTGCCCGAGTGTTTGACTCTGCCGTAGCAGATTTTACAAACTACATAGCTCCTGTCACAGTCTTTAGGACATGTCTTTGATTTGAAACCAAAATGTGTCCACACATAACTTTGAAAGCTGCTGGGGTCAGCTGTATCCTCGGTTTCATTCATCGGATAGCTGTGTGAAGTTAGCAACATTTGTTTCTCATCGTACTATCGAGAGATCTCAATGTTTCATGGAAGCGGAGGACTGCTTAGGATTAATGACTGCAGCCAACAAGCGATTAAAATAACTACCAGTGTTAATGTTTGCATGTAAATTGTTAATTAGAAATCAATATTGTGCTTTAAGAATATCAATATAATGTGACACGAAATATTGCGATAAATCAGTACATCAATTTTTTTCTTACACCCCTACTACATTCTGTTATAAAAGACACATTTTAAGTGAAAAAAACATGTTTAGATCAGTTTCACCACTACCTCTAAAAGTTAGTTCCTCGTTATCCCTCGCACGCTGCAGAATCTCTGAGCACCACGCTGAAACTTTGGCTCTGTAACAATAAGGTCAATAAGAAACATGCTGTGGGAAGTAAAGGTTAGAAAGTGCAAACCTAGTTCTATTAACTGTAAATTGATATCAGTTACATGTGAAGTCTGTTACATGTGGCCAACAAATACAAATTAACCCTCCGTCCACCTCAGCAGCTGGGCTTTCAAGGTACACGTTGTATTTCCAGTAGCTAACAGTGCTGTTTGTACCCGAGGTGGAGGAGCTCGTGTGACATCCAGTTGTGTGACATCGCACTACAAAGCAATGCAGAGAAAATACCCATGTGTGTATCCTGTAATGATATTTGTATCCAGACAGAAAAGCTTTGTGATCAAAACGTTTTCTGACACAGCATGCACTGTCATGGAGGCCTTTCCACAACATTATAAAATGAGATTTACTCATACCACTGCAGGCTAAAGGGGAAAAAAATAACATCTAGAGTAATTAGGTTTAAAGATGATCAAAATGGATTTTTAGTTCCAAATCAGCCTCAAATTCCTCCATGTGTTACTTTATTTCTCAGGTAAATAAGGCGTTGTGCCTCGACTAGACAAAGCATCTCCACCTACAATGTGGTGCAAAAGTGAAGCTAAAAGATGCAGTTTTATTTTTGGAGCCAGTGCATCAGAGGTGTGGAGCTGAAAGTCCCGCCTACTCTCCTGCACACAATCATGGGGGTTCTGTACATCAAATAACTAATTACAGCTAGATGTAAAAAAAAGAAAGAATATCTGGTGTTTATTTTGAATTGTCAAAAAAAATGTTTACATGGGGGGTGGAGCCTAAAACGTATACTGCAGTCAGCCACTAGAAGGTGCATCGGTTCCTACATCTAGTTCTTCTGTCTATGGTGTTTACTCAGGTGACTTTTTCATCTAGGTGCAGACTAGATAGAGCCAGTCCAGAATAACTGTGCACAGCTCCTTTGACACATGTGCGCAGCAATGGCAACACACACACAAATCACAGCCTGTCCAACACATGCACGCAACTCACATATGTCCAGCACTAGCGCAGCAGCGACAGCTAATCATCATCAAACCCCTCCCCCGGAGACGTGCATCAGGCGTCAGAACACACCAGCGCCAGGTTCTCCCTTGAGTATCTCTACGGAAAAATAGTGTGCAGCCCTGAATATAAAATGAATGGCAACAACAGCTGCTCATTTTGTTCCTTCTACGTATTTCTGAAATCCCCATATCTTACTAATGAAATAGACATTTAAAAAAAGTGGGAAAAAATGTGTTTTGGGCTTTTTAATTAAAAGAAAAAGCTAATTTAGGAATTTTCAAACATTTGTTCCAGGAATTATATGTATGTGTTTGTTAGCAACACTAGTGTACATAGACTGTGCTGAAACTGTTAACATTTTAACAAATGTGCCAACCTGAAATGTCATGCTGTCATGTAGTCCTAATAAAACAACCAGCTCCTGAGTAAAACCTGAGTAACTACCTTCATACACAATCTGGAAAGTAATCTGGATACATGTTGGCATGTCTACACTGTGCAAATAAAAGAAAACAAGCAAAAAAAGAGTGACTTGATGTTTCATGTGTCCTTATTTTTACATTGTCCATTTGATTTAGACTTTTTTACAGGATAAGTTGTTCAAATCATCACTGTAGTTTAAATCTCTGACCTACATAAAAGGTTTGTTCTAAATAAGGACCTGTAGCAGAAAAAAGAAAAGTTGAAACAAAAATCAAAGAAGATAAACTTCCTCTCATCTTCTGTGGATTTAAAGTGCATCAGTATATCTCTAAGATGCTTGGCAGCAGTCTGTGCACATCTCCCTCAGACTGAGGAAGGGCATCTAATCGGCGGAGGATTTCCATACCTGCCTCCCTCCTCCGGTAATCTAAAGTACATCACACGCCTGGTCAGGCTTTATTTCAAGAGTCTGGAAAACAGATAAGGAAGTGACAGAGATGGAGATAACGGTAATCCCAGAGTAGCGCCAGGTCCAAAGGAGTGGCCACCGCACAACAATGGGGTAATGAACCCCGGAGGCCACAGCTAAGCCTTCCTGAAATAGAGGTGACGGGGTACAGAGAGTGGAAGGGGCGGACAAGGAGACAAAAAAGTAAAAAAAAAAAATGAAGATTAAGGAGGAAGAAGATGATATAGAAGGAAGAAGCAGAGAAAAGGAAGAGAAGGAAAAACAAACTGAGAAGGAGTTAAGGACTAGTAAAGAAAAGAAGGAAGTGAAGAGGATGTGTCTGCTGGAGAGGTTTCAGCTACATCATTACAGGTATAAAACATCCTGCAGTGCCAGGTGAGACTGCACAGCATGGACATCACAAACTTTCAGGAGTGGATTTACTGGTGGAGTTTATTTAGTTGCAACTCCCTGAAACCACTGTATATATCAAAAACACGGTGTTTGTTTTTCTGAAATGGTTATAGCTGTGCTGAAAAAACAAGCACTGAGAAATGATTCAAGTCAGAAATCAAATCTATATTCACGTTTTTAGGCTGGCTTATTAAGCACTAATTGTTATGAGGCTTTGAATTTTTATAAGTTGTTTTTAGTTTAACTTATTTCATGCAAACTTTGCATTTTGCACACGGTAACAAGGATCATGAAATGAGATAAGAGCACACAAACACTTAACTTAAGATAATAATACACAAGCAATGAGGTTACGTTCCTATTGCATTTTAATTTCACCTCCAAGCATGTCATATTAATAAAATCCACTTAGGCCTTAAAGCAATTTCATACTAGGGGAGAACAATTTAGTTTCCAATTACAAGAACATCATAGATAACCAGGAATTGTAATGGGCTGGTTTACTAAAAGGGGAGCTGCTAATTTAAATGAAAAACAACTCAGTGGTTGACTTTATTCATAGCTGGAGGACTGCATTGTTCCACCAAGCTTTTGAGTGCAGCCCCAGTTCTGTGCGTGTGTAAAAGACAAGGACTTGCAATGACAAATCTCTTCAGAGCTGCACCTCTGTGACAGACGTGAAAAAACGTTTGACTCGAGTGTCAAATATTTGAACTTGTTGAACTGTCAGACATGCTGCTGATCTATCTCAGCGACATCTCCAAAGTGAACACTAGGAGGGTAATACAAAAGCCTCCTCTGATGTCTTTATTTCTTTCTTTCTAGGCTGCTTTTACCTTAAAAGTGTGTGGTTTTTAAAATCACATTCAGTTGTCTAATGAGGCAAATGGAAAGACTGCTAAAGTTCTAACACGTTTTATTTTGACATGAGAGTGTTCTACTTGGCAATGACAAGATCTCAGAGAGAACTTCTTAATGTTAGGGTCTTTTTTGATTTGCTTACTTACACTGCAATAACCCAATCAAATAATGAGCTCCAGTGATGATCGAATGACAAGAGGAGAGAGGGATTATCACTCCTAAGCATGTCTCCAAATGACCAAGCTATGTCCATCTATCCATCCATTCAAGATTGTGTCATGGAGGTGATAGATCCAGGAGGGAAACCCAGACATCCCTTTCCATAGCATGTGATCCCAGTATAATCCCATAGGATAGGGTGGACATAATCCCTAGCAGTTTCTAGGAGGAAAACCTTTTGAGGGAGGTGACCAGTAGGATGCATCCTAACCAGAAACCCCAACTTCTTCTAACATGAAGGAGCAACTGCTCTACTCCAGTCTCCCTCCTAAGGATGGAGCTCTATAAAGCTAAGCTGGGTGCTCTGACAGAGGAAGATTATTTCAGAAACCTGAATCCAGGATCTATTCTTTTAGTCAATATCTAGATCTCATGACCAGATATGAGGGCAGAAACATCGATGGAGCAGTAAATCCAGGAGTTTAACCTTTCAGCTGGAACAATGCCCTCATTACTTCAAATGAAGCCCTCAACATTCTACTTCCCCTCAAAACAAGACACCAAATTACAAGACCATCCCATTTTTTTGGTGATTTTTAAGTAACAGCTCGATTCATCCCATGAGAAAATAACTTGATTTTTTTTTTCCATATTTTGTTATTTTAAGACAAAAGAATGAACACATTTTGATTAAAAAAAAACTTTAAATTTGCTTCTACAAGATCCTGAAATAATTGTAGAAAACTCAAAAATGAGTGTGTGGCTGTTTGACATTCAGCTTCAACGAGCTGTAGGGAGGATCCATAAAAGAATGCTCAGTCTATTATTCAGAGCAGCCAAGTTACGAGGGCAGACACGTCTTGATATTAGTGGGTAAAAATGGGAGGTTGACCAACTCCCACTTCTGAACTTCAGCCAACATTTACTCAAATAAAGCCTAATGCTGAATGTAACTGCTGAAGACATAGGCCCAACCCGGTTTTCCATCTGACATTTTCAGCTTTAATCGGCTGCTTCAGCTGTCAGAATCTCACTGATGCGTGCTGACAGGGCCATACAAGAAAGCTGTTTTTCCTTCTATTTATGAAAATGATTTAGGTCTTTATACCAAAGCAACACGCTCTATTGTACTAAACAAAACTCCAAAATTCAAACAAGTCTGGGCTCAAATATATCATCAATATCCATTTATTTCATAGCATTATCAGAAAGAAAACCAAATAGCAAAGCAATTGTTAAAAACTTGCAAACCCAGGTAAGTGTTTCTTCAGTTTGCATTGAAGTAATGGTTGCATCTATAAGGAAATGTATGGCCACAAGTTTGGATATTTCAGGATCTGTTTTGTTGCAAAGCTTGAAGGGATTTGTAGTAAATCAGATTATATTATAGTCTTGTTCAAGTACAAAATGACAAAGTGACCCAGCTGGGGCAGGATTCAAACCAACAACCCTCTGATTGGAAGACCTGCCTACTGAGCTACTGCCTCCCACTCATGCATCAACTCAACATCCATCCAGCTTGGCGCTTCAGCAGCTTCCGTCACACCTGCCTCTGTCAACCCACAGTAAACCAATAATTGGCAAAAGTGATAAAAAAAAGGTTTAAATGCAGAAAGTAAACAGAGTGGAAACACCACAGCTTCGTCTGCTAGAAGACACCTGTTCAAATTTAGTGAACTCGCAGTTCCTCCACAGCTGCGATGAGATTGCTCACACCTCATAAAGTCCTTCGACTTCCCTCTCCCTTGCTGTATTTGACAGCTGACATTGTCCCCGAGGTATTACTTTATGACCCTGGGACCTATCCAAAGTACTAAATATGTAATACGAAACTGTCAAAAGATGCCACCGTCTTCCTTTTGAACGATTAGAAAAACTGACAATCCTGAAATCGGCAGGATATTCCTGCAATTTTAATGGGTGAAAGCACAACAGAGGGAGAGATTTGCAGAGGTGTCAACAGTTAAACTGCCTGTTGCATAAGCCTGGATGTGCACAGATCAAAATCCAAACTTGATAGCTCAATTATCAAGCCACGCTAACGCGCTGCCGACTGCAAGCATCATTGAAGCGTGGGAACGTACAAGGGGCTGTGTTTGAAGAATACAAAAACACCACATTTTCACCTTTTGCTTGCTAATTTCAAGATGTTTGCATATAATGGTGTTCAGAACAGATACTGTTCAATCTGAGCAAATCCAACGGGAGCTTATTTTGTTTCTTATTTTTCCTTCTGTCATTTTTCAAAGAGCATTTGAATGCTAACTGCGTTAAGTTGTGAGCATGTGTGTGTGCATCTTTGTAGATGATAAAACAGACGTTTGGATACAGTTTGTGTGTCCATGCACGTAAATGGAGGAATGCATGAATCTGCATAAGTGCTGTAGCCATCCTGCTTTAATACAATATCCAAATGCTCCCACTGTGTTTTTACATTAGGGAAATAATAAAACCTTCACTATAACCGCTTCTCGCCGCTTCAACAGCCGTTCCAGCCAACACAGAATAAGAACTGAGCTTAATCATCAGATGGGGAAAGATTCCCTTCAGACCTGCCAAGTGAGCATACTGTGTGACTCTTCCCTTCCATGAAGCTTGATATTTAATGCATATAGGTGCCACGGCAGGCAGTGATGGATGGGGGGTAACGCTGAAGTTGACGTACCGCTGGCAGAATGCAAAGCCGTCAAAACAGACTCATGGTCTGCGAGACACATCCCATGCAAAGAGATAGAAGGCGATGCAGAGAGAGAGAGAGAGAGAGAGAGAGAAGGCAGCAGTGCTAAGAAAGAGTGGTGAAAAGTGTCCAGGTGACAGAAAGTAGGAGAGACAGGGAGACAGAGAGGAATCATGGGATCTATTTCTAACTGGGTGTTTGCTGTGAAAGGTGACAGAGGATAAAAATGTGGTGACATGAATGAAACTTGATCCAGAGCAAAAGACGGGTTAGAAAATGACACGTGGCACAAGATAATAACGCACAGATCTTCTTTTATTGTATATCAGTGATCAAATATGAATACTCAACAACAGCCTCAGACATCAGTTTAGCTAAAGTTTCTTATTTTTTGAGGCCATCATGAGACAGCTGACCCAGAAACCTGGTCACAGCTGGACAGAGCACAGTGAGAGGTGTGGAGGAGGTGGCAATTAGACAGAGAAGAGGACATTCTGGCGAACTACCAGAAATATTCCTGAATAAATGAAAAATGAAATTAAAAATCTAAAATCAAATCTAAATCCAACCGCTTTGCCACTTGGGATGCATTTATTATTCACACAAGGAATTAAAAAGAAATCCAACATTTCTCTAACAAAACTTCATATCCTAATAAGGATTTTAATTAAAAACACTAATAATTGTTATATTAGTCTGTGAGGGGTTACAGCTACAAATGAATTTAGCCTTATTTTACAGGCTGAGCTCTATTTAGAGAACAATAGATTCATTCCTCCAGATTTATGAGCTAACGGCTAGTCCAAGTAATGCTACCGCCTGGTAAAACAGCTCACCTTGTGAATCTCATAGCAGCTCATGCTCGTACGAATATAACTATAGACGTTTTTCAAAAATCTTGAAAAACAAATTTGTTTGCATGAACTTTTAAAGGTTTTAGGGTTGAAGGCGTTTTTTAAACAGCATAAATCTGCTTTGAACACAGTCTCAAAAGCCACCCGCTTGAGAAATCTTCTGCCTCAAATTCCAAACCTGCAATGTTTTGATTGATTTCAACTATTATTTTAAGTCCTTGCAAAATAGAAAAATGCCTTTCACATACATCAAATTAAATAGCCTCATAACGATACGGCAGTACTAAAACATCATCACAACTCTATTAAATCTATAAAAGAATGACGTCTAGCTGTGTTACTCCATTTAAGTCATCACCATCTTAGCTGTTAGCACTCTTTGTTAAAAGCGCCACACTCATCAGACTCCTGAAAATAATCCCAGGTTTTTATTTTATTAGCAACCTGCCCTAAAGCCTCTGAAGGCTCATTCCACTTATAAACCTGTAAACAATGAAACAAACTGCTTTCATGTTCTTTCTTTTTATCAGCCCAGCAGACTCCCGATTCTGACTTATATAAATCTCATCCTTGTGTCAAGGCCTTTACACTGGAGGATGCTCTCAGTGGTCTATTCATCAACCTGTAATCCATACATGTAGCTCATCTTCAGTGACACATTTGCCCAATAAAACATCTACAGTGCTCACTATAACCTCTGACATGATGCCTCCTCGTGTGCTTATGGTAAATTTCCTTATGGCTGTGGAAATGTGCTGCAGCAGATCTTAATGCAACGCTTCCAGGATTCAGCAGGTGTTTCAGAGCCTCACTCTGCTAGTTTTGCAAGCCACGGTTTTACAGTTTTTCTTGTATTTTACATAGGCTTCACATCAATTATTTGTAATTAAAGTTCAAATCAAAAGAAAATCATCAGAAAAATCCCATCATTGATGCAAACTGAAAACAAGTAGTCTGGAAAAGTGGCCCGACTGATGCATTTCTACCTTATATACTTGTATCATTATTAAGTCCAACAATCTAACCTAACAAACAGCTGTGTATTTACAATAATCTTTTTGAAACGGGATAATTTTCTGGCACAGAAGTCCTTTGGTATAAAAGAAAAGATGATAGCTGCCGAGCAGCTCCATCAGATCAAGGCTTTTACAAAGGAACAACATCTAGGAGATAAAAGCTGTTGGTCTTTGATGCTGGCAAAGCAAAACAAAAGCTCATTGTTGTCAGGGGGAACAAATAGTAAATGATCCCAACAAACCATACACATAAGTTGTCAAAACACATCAAAGACAGAATATTGTTTTTAGGGGATTCTTTATACTAGCTTCCTTCAAACATTGCCGTATTTTTTTAAAGCCAATTGGCTACAGAAATCAGACCATTTAGCTAAGGAAGCCACCACAAGGAACAACGATGGGATGTTTGATATTGGCCTCACACAGTCAGATTAAAGTGATGCAAATGTTAGAATTTAGCTGCACGGACATAACAAAGCAGCTGATTTAGCATCTCTATAGACGCTTGGCTTATTTATATATTGAAGCAGCACATTTGGCATTGAAATTAACCAGTCGTTGGTGCCTAATTGTAAATCAACTTGAAACTGTAATATAAAGTCTGATGGTTGAATTATTTGTAGATATTAGATCTGTGTCATAAAGACCTAAAAACATATAATAAATAAGCAAATTTTTCATTCATCATTTGGGCATACCTTTATGCATTCATGTAAGGGAGGGTGCATTTATTTTCTGTCTGCACAAGGTGGGGGGGGGGCTCCAAAGGACAAAGGTCTAAAAAACTGCTGACCATATCTTTTGTGCCGAGGTTTAGACAGCTCATTGGGGAGTTTGTTGCTGTGACAGTTCTTCAAACAACTGGTCACGAATCTAGAACTTCCTTTAATCCTGATACAAGCAGGTATAGCAAAAAAATAAAAATAAAAAATCACAAAGTAACCTTGACACAAGTTTGCACAAATGATAAAACGTGTTCACAACTTCAATATTCAGTAAAACACACAATCAGGGGACTGTAAACGCTACAGCCTGATCACTTAATGCTGCTGCTGTTGATGTAATGCAATCTGACACTAAAGCATGAATCAGAAGCTTAAAAGCTTAAAGACATAATAACAGTTGCATCAAAGCCGAACAAAATGTGAATGGTACAGCAGGGGGGGGGGTTAGGATAGACTGTCTACTGTATATTACTGTTTTGGTGCAGATACTTTGACCACTGCAGCACTCCCTATCTCACAAGAAACTTTCTAAACAAACATTAAAACCTGATACATTCCCTTTTATTGTGGATTTACCTTTAATTAAATGTGATTTATCCCTGTCTATTTATTCCAAACACTCGGCTGTGGCTGAAGTCTTTGACATTTAGCGCATCGCCATCTGTGCAGCAGAGTGTTTCAAATCTTTGACAAGCTGCTGGTTGAATCACTTTTGTGTTTCATCAATAAGCAATAGAGCAGCTGAGTAGCTCTCAGGTGTAGTAAAGGACTGCAGCTTCAACACATGCCAGGCCGATCCCTGCGTGACACTGATTACCTGATGCTGCAAATCGTTACGGCAGAAACAATGCATCATCCAAAAGATGTGGCGTAAAGATTAGTGTATCAATGAGGAGAATTGTGAAAGCCAGTCTCCAAACACCGCAAACTCCTTGACAAACGGCGCGACGATCACATCATTCATCATCGTGCATATTGAGTTCTGCTACTGGAGAACCTCTGATTGACCCTGGAGAGGTAAAATTAGCAGCTCAATATGAAGACTACATGAATATGAGATGGGGCATACATTTCCCATCAATCACAGCTTTGTGTCCTCATTAAATCTCCGCCTGTTGGTGTGTATTATTAGAATGTTATGAAGGAAGTGTGTGGGTGGGTGTTTTTGTCGCCTCTGAGGCCCATTCTTCACTTCATTGGTCATATTGCCTCACTTTAAGCCTTCTCATCAGCTTTAACACCCTGTGTGAGTTGATACACCTATCAACCTGGTCAAGGAGACATGCACACACACATTCACGTTTAATATGCTCATTACCTCGGTCAAGGAGACGCAAACTCCCTCACTATGCTCCTGATCACTTATACACCTTTACTTTGCCAGTAATGGTGCTCTTGTCTGTAGGAGACTTAGACTTTATGTACTGCCATCTACAGTTATAGAAAAGGCAATGCACTCTCATTTAGTTTGGATATTTTAGATGAGGTCATAAAAAATTTAAATACAAATATGATTTTTTTGTAAAGAATCTGGCATTTATGCAATAAATCAAAAGGAAAATTATGTTTGTTTTAACATAAAGTTTGTAGAATCAAATCAGGCTGCAATTATTTAAAGTATCTGTCCTCTGAATGAGCTAACTGTCTCTCTCAGTTGGAGACACATTTGAACGCATACCTCCTCTATGGTTCCACCAGTACTAAATGTGGGTTATGATATGGATTTTAAACCAATAACATTGATTTTGAACTGTTACACTTTGTTTGACAAATATTTATCCATTTATTCATCCGTTTGTTCGTTCGGTGTGAGGTTGAGGTTGTGATGATCCAGGGGATATTATTGGTAAAAGATACATATTTTTTTCCATTTCCCAAAAACTTGTAATTTTAGAGATACAAGGTTTTACCTTAGCCAGTTGAGGTGGTTCGGGCATCTTGTTAGGATGCCCCCAGGGAGGTGTTTCAGGCATGTCCTGCCGGCAGGAGGTCCCCGGGTCGACCCAGGACACGCTGGAGAAAATATATCTCTGGTTTGGCCCTGGAGCGCCTTGGGATCCTGCCGGAGGAGCTGGTAGAAGTGGCTGGGGAGAGGACCGTCTGGAACTCCCTAATTGGGATGCTGCCCCCGCGACCCGGACCCGGATAAGCGGAAGAAGACGAGACGAGGTTTTACCTGAAGGCACTGATTTGCTGGTTTATGATCACTGTCCAGTTAAATGATCAAATGCCAGCCAAGCTTCACCAGTCAGACCTCACTTTTGACTTTTGGTATTCAAAGTATTTTACTGTATGGTGACATTAATAACTAAAACATGCACTGGTCAAGCCCAAATGATGTCATTCTCTATGGCTCTGGACAATTGGGTCTGAACTGATTTTGCAGACAATGCTGTGATTAGCTTTCTTTAAATGCACTATAAATAAAACATCTCCATCATTGTCGTTGTTGTTGTTAAATCATGCTGCTGAGGGGCTTCCAACAAGCCACACGTTGGTTTGTCTTCTCCTAATTGTACTATCTTAAACTGTAGTATTTATCTTGCTAATGGCGTTCTTCACAGTCTTATGCCGTAAAACTTCATATTAAAAGAGGGTGCAGTTAGTTTTTCCATGGCTACATGCTGTAGCTCTTGATCAATATAAAATCCCTGATGATAACATATCCAGAAAAGGTCACTGAACCCCAGACAGATCCAGACAGTGACATATATGCATCTTGACGTTCAGGGGGCAGATAAGGAGACACTGAACCAGCCAGGGTCTATGATATCTTGTGATGTATGCTGAAAGCTGCCTCTCCAATTCCTATAACCTCCTTGGATAGCCTGGCTAGCTGCACTCAGACTATTTTCTTTTCGCTTAAAGCGCTTCCTTGAAATTCTCAAAGTATGATCAGAAGTCAAATGGATCGGTACAGGTCAGCTGCATTACGGAACTTCTGTCAATATTAAGTTTGAATCTCCCTGAGATTATCATATAACACTGTAGTCTTAAAGTTTAAACCCCTTGTCTGCAAAAGAAGAAGAAGAAAAAACTGCACATTTCATATTTAGCCATTAGATTCCAATAGTAAAAATACATTACAGGCTAAATCTTTGGCCCTCTTTCCATTTTGTGCTATAAGCATATATATATATATATATATATATATATATATATATATATATATATATATATATATATATATATATATATATATATATATATATATATATATATATATATATATATATATATATATATATATACAATTTTTGTAGCTTGTTTAACATATTTTGGTACCACAGTGGTCTAACCTTTTTAACATGTTTGTCATTCCTTCATTGGTTCAGCAAATTTCTCCTTTAATGGTTATTATGTTTCACATTTGAAAAAAAAAAAACAGATTTTTCTGTAAAAAAAAAAAAACTGAACCCTTAACTCATTCAGTATCCAACATTGAGATGGGCGTCTTAGTCAGATTCATATTATTTTGTATCACTAGCTGTGTATCACTAACTTGTAGCAAGAGTTGTTGCATTTTTTAAAGAAAAACTTGTTTAGTTCAAAATATCCCTATTACACATTTTCTATTTTATTGTCTTATACCTTCTTATCAGTTTGTTTTCAAAACTCAAAGATTAGATAGGCAATGCATTTTATTTGGTGTAAAGGTAATTTGATGCACAATTGTATGTGTGTGTGTTTGTGTGCATGTGTGTGTCTGTGCGTCCTAAAGAAATCAAGCATGTTCCATGTAGTCCTAGTTGATACTCCTAATGCACCGATCCACATGTTTTCCCTTCCGATCCGATTCCAATAGCTGAATTTGGATATCTACCAATACGATACAATTCCGATACCAGAGCTCTATTTGCTATAATATCTAAAATTAATCTAATGCTGCTGGAAGAAGACCTGGCCTGCATGCATACAGACTAGTGATGGGATTTATGACTCTTTGAAGGGAGCCGTTCATTGTGGAGCCGTTCACCTCAAAGAGCCGTTCAAAAAACTGGCTCTTTAATGTTTTTTAGCAATATTTTGAAAAAGAAATGTCATGTGGAACTATGTTTGGGGACACTCTTTGTTGCGACACCTACGTGTGCGTCGCTAATTAGCTTCCCAGATAGAACGGGTTCATGTTGCTATGCTCATTGATGTTGTTTAAATAGAGCTGTTCTGTTTCAACCAACAACTTGGTGTCATTGAATATCGCCTCCTGGCCTCAAACGTCACAGTTGATACAAAAAAATGAACTATTGTTTACAAGGACTGGGTTCTACTCATTCACAGTAAAGAGCTGTTCAAAAGATTCGACTCATTCATGAACGTCACATCACTACGAGAGGAGGGAGTGAAGTGATTATCTGTTTTTTTGGTTTGTTTAGGTCAGACTTTGACCAACAGCGGTCTGTATGGTAATAAAGCACCGAGAAATTACCACAGTAGAGTTGTTTTTAAGAGAGTAGAGTATTATAATAGCATTAAATAAGCTACTTCTGTGTTTATTTGCTGGAGTCACTGTACCGAGCGTCCAGTAAAGTGGCAACAGCGTAGAGGGATTCACTTTTGATGCTGCTATATCGCCTGCTGACAGCTTGGAGGAGCGTGCTTTTCATTGTTTTGATGCTACTGTCAGTACTGTTCTCCTCGGCTAGCAGTTTTAAAACGGTGACGGCTGGGACTACATCGTGGAGGTTGCTGAAATGAATTTCCTTGTTTCCTCGGAACAGTGGCTTTGCAAACTTTGCACAATCGTAAAATATTTGCACACCGCGGACATGTTGTGTGGAAAAGTTCAGTGCTGCTCAGTGCTAACCTGCTAGCTGCTACCTACAAACTGCAGTGGATGTCCTGAAAGGAGACGTGTCATCTCTGTTTGTGTGGGGCACAGACACGTCACCTAGCCCAGGATCACTGCTGTAGTCATGTCAGCAGGCACAACTCTGGATCGGAAATTTCCGATTCGCGAATTAAGTTGTATCGGAATCCAATACCGATCCTGGATTGGCCCTATCCATACTAATAAGACAATAAAAGTAATATGTACAAATGCCTTTTATGGATTGTTTTATTATTTTTTTATGTAAAAATGTCACCATGTGGAAAGGTTTGCAACTTTTGAAATGTTTGACCTACTCCCTGCTTCTCTCAGGTATTAATGCTACTTGAAGTCTGATTCTTTCCATATTTTCCGTAGATTTCTAATGGTGTCAGATTTATAGATGACATCTAAAATTATACACCTCCAACACACCATTATTTATTCTAAATTTAGTTTGGTGGAAAGATATAACTTTAACTAACTGTGAAAACTATATTTAACTGACTTTGGGTTTTTAATATACAGTAAATCAGTTTTGGCTGCAAGAAAGGCTGGAAGTAACAACATCTACTATTTTAACTGACTTCAATTATTATAACTTTATTATTGGAAAGCACCCAGGTCTTATGGGGGACAAAAGTAGCACTACATCAGGAAAGAGTGGCTCACACAACCCTGAAGAGATCCAACTTTCCAATTACACGTGGGGGAACTCCTTTATACATGCAGAAGATCCCAAGATGGTCACAGTCTACTTCACTGTTCTGTAAAGCCAGCCACTGGTGTAAAATTTAATCTATAAGGAACATTTCAATTTTCTTACCATTAGTTTCCAGAGATTTTAATTAAGCATAAGCAATAAATCTCAATTTTTTTCTCCATTTCTCTGCTGTCCCTCTTCACACTCTACAAGCTCAGTCAGAGTGCAGCATAAAAACCAGCTTCCAGAGAATATGAAAACAAAATCCTTTGCTGCATTACTTCCAGCACACAGCTATAATATAAAGTTATTATTGTGAGTGAAGCAGCTCCACTGCAGTCAGTATTTTACACCACACTGAGCTATAAAAGACATTCACTCTGGATCGAGGATGGCTCAAAAATGATGCTGAACTGCCAGTCGAAGTCAATGAATTAATTATAAATGATTTCATCTGTGTGTCTGGTCATTTAAATGACCCATGTAAGTGGGGCAGATCAGGAGATTCATAAGAAATATTCATGTAAAATAAATCAGAACGCTTAAAGCCTATTATACTGATTCATGCAAATGTAAAGATATGCAAACAGCCTACAGAATGCATATTACTCCAACTTTATCCTGCAGTAATGAGATTTTAAATAAATACATCCGCAGAGCCTGACATAAAGGCAAATAAATAACCTTCATTTTCAAATCACAAGCCTTTATACATAATTTATCTCAGTAACGACTTCATGAGACGATTTTAAGATTACGCCTATAGGTTGTATGTGTTTCACGTTGTTTTTATGAATAGTTTTGTTTTGCTAGAAAGGCCAACTGATCTCATGGCAAAAGGGATAAAATGACCCCTGGTTTATAATGGAAAACATCACAGTTTAACAGAGGGGTGGGCCATATATCCCTCCCGGTAATACTGGTAAATGTTTTTTTGCCTGGAAAATAATCGGTATGCTAATTTAATGACGTCACCCCACTACGCTCATATGTGAGTCCTGCAGTGCAGATTTTTTTAAATGATGGAGTGCAAGAAGCCTGTAATATCTGAAGGGAGAAACACATCTAACCTATTTCACCATCGCAAGCCTCAGAACCTGAGTCTGTAGTAGAATTGTCTCAAAGCCCGAAAGCTAATGGCGGCTAACGCTACGAAACCAGAACAAAATAAACTAGTTCAGCATGACATCATTGAGCCTCTCGCTACTTGTAGTTTGTATGACAGATAAAGCAAACGCGGATATTATTTTATTACTACTGGAGAAGCAGTAGCTCTGTTGGGAGAGCGTTTGGTTGCAACAGGAAGTGCTGCCAGTTCCACTTCGCTCCGGTCCGACAAGGTCACCTGTCGTTGTTTTCGTGGGTCAGACACTTCCCCAGATCACCTGTTGGTGGAGATCAGAAGGTCTGGTGGTGTCTGTCTGGTCACATCTCTTCTGTGGCTATAGTGTAGCTTCCTGCCATCAGCATGTAAATGACAGTAAAGAGCTTTGTAGTCCATGACTTAGAAAAGCTCTATGCAAATAAATGTACATACTGTTTATGTTGTTATACAAACTTTTTCAGTCCAAAGAACAGAGGGAGACTTGTTTTTTAATAATTTTAAGACTGAATACTAAATAAAGTTATAGCACTAAAAGTTACCTGCATATTTTTCCAGTTATTATATATTTCCAGGCAATCCGTTTAATAAATAACAAAAAAACATTTTGGGGGAGTGGGGGATTTTATTATATCGTCAGATTTATTGCTATCGTCAAAATACTCAAAAATATCGTGATATAATTTCTGGGTCATCTCGCCCACCCCTAGTTTCACTACAGCTCAAAAACTCCACCATTACTTTAATTTTCTTTCTAATTTCCCTACTTAAATGTAGCAGTTACAGATGTGTGGTGATGCTGATATTCACTAAATATTAATATCATCAGTCCAAACCTTTGACTTGGTCCAAACCAGCAGTATGTGGGTTTAATGGCATTTATATTTGGACTTAAGTTTGAGATTGTTTTTCTTTCTCTTTTTTTAAATTATTTTTCTTATCTTTCTTTACCTTTTGCACTTTTCGATTTTATTCTCACCATGGAACAGTATTAATAGTTAGAAATAAAATACTTGAAGGATAATTCGCAAAACATAAATATTTTGGATGTTAGAAAGCTATGCACTTTTAAAAGTTACACTTATATGTAGCAGTTGCAGTCATCAGCCAAGAAACTGTCTCTCAAGAGATAACAACAGTCATGTTTTGAAGTGAAACGAGCTCAGAAGTGGCACCAACATTTTAGACTGAATATCTCATAACATGGATGATTCTGAAAGTTAGTATCAAATTGTCAGGGGGGGGAAGTTTCCTTGAATTATTATTTCACTTACTTCTTCTATAAAATTTCACATACTGTTGACTGGATTGGATTATTTTGGTGTGGAGAATCACATAGCATTCAGTAAGTTCAACTCCACGGGCGATGATTAAAGCTTTCATCTAGCAAACACATATTTATGTTATCAAATGCAAAAAAGGCCAAATTTATCAGCACAGATCACATATCTCTGCAAAAGCTGATGTGCAGATGTTTGTGTTTACAGGGACATTAGTGACTTTGTTGTGGCACCATCTTAAAGCTGACTTGTATTCTTGTAATAGAATCACACACTACCATTTTCATTAGAATTTTCTTTATTATTAATCACTGGCTAAACAATATCTAAAGCTGTTTAAAATATCTAAATATTATAATAATAACCATGTTCGTCTTAGCTTATGTCGCGTTCCATAACGCCATCGTTACAAGGTTTGTTGCTAAAATTCTTTTACGTTTGTCTTATTTGGTCAAATCTAGCACTTTTTCACTTTCCTGAACCACATTGAGAACATCTTAGTTTGCACCCTCAGTCAAGCAACAATTTTTTAGTAAAGTGCATTTGGACTGTTAAGGCATATTTCTGCATTTTTTTGGGGAAGAGTTTTTATCAAACCAGTATTGATTTTGAATCATGATGACCGTTTACTCAGAGGTCAGCTTTTATTTTAACAGCCTCATCCCTCTTTGTAATACTTCTCGTGCAACACCTCATGAATAATGCGTCCTCCTCCACCAACCGAGCATTCTGATGTTTTTCCAATTACCTCATGAGCTGTAATTCTCCGCTGCTGCAGTTCAGGCTGCAAGTTATTAAAAAAGAGAAAGAAAACAAGAGAGGAGGAGGGGGATTTACAAGCTTTATATTCTCATTTTTGGCCAGCAGTGTTTAATCTGACATTGCTTTCAATCTTGAGAGCTTTTTTTTTACTTGTTTAGAATAAATGCTTAATTTGTTTATGTTTTAATTTTATTGTCTCCCTTTTTTCAGTTTCTTTATTCCCTCTCTTTTTGATTAAGAAGAGAGGGTGGGGGAGTCATTTTTTTTCATGCACTCTAATAGAAACGTTCTCTCTTTGATGCAATCAGTGTTCCACTGACCCTCCAGTCGAGCCAACCCTTCCTATCTGCTCCCTGAGTAATGGGCTCCAATCTGGGCTCTCTGTTGACCTACGGCCCCTCCCTCAGTCCTCCCTTCCCTCTCCACCTCCATGCACTCCTCTCTCTCCTCTGACTGCCAATTAAAAAGCAGCGACCGTAGTGACAGGGGCCCTGCTGGTGCGAGTGATTGGACGAGCCGCGGCCTGTTCCTGGCCCACAGTGTGAGTCAGAGGCTCGTCCATCTCCTCTGATCTCCACCGACTTCCCTGTGTCCAATAAATCATTTTCGCAGCAACTGGAGCCTGTTTGACCGAGGCAATCAAGGAATTCCACTTTATCTGCCGATGATATCAAAGCCAGCTTCGCAGTTAAACATTAAATAGTGATTGTGAGATGACCCCAGGATAGGCTGGGCCACTCAGCGAGCTCGGACAGATGTGATTTATTTGCCCGCGTGGCAAGAAGGGAGAGACCCACAGCACGGCGCAATCATACATCTGACAACAGATTTACACACCTACCTGTACCATCAGGATGAGCTATCATTACACAGTATTGTCAAAAGTTTCCAGATCGGTCTCTCTTACAGATGATAGTCAAGCCTCACAACAAGTAAGCGTAAAGGAAAATATTATAATCCAAAACAGAAAACAGTGGCTGCATGGTGGCGCAGTTGGTTAGCACTGTTGCCTCGCAGCAAGGAGGTCGTGGGTTCGCGTCCCGGCTCTGCGGCCTCTCTGCGTGGAGTTTGCATGTTCTCCCCGTGCGTGCGTGGGTTTCCTCCGGGTACTCCGGTTTCCTCCCACAGTCCAAAGATATGACTGTCAGGCTAATTGGGCTGGTAAATTGTCCTTAGGTGTGAGTGGGTGCGTGGTTGTTTGTCTCGTTCGTCTCTGTGTGGCCCTGCGATGGACTGGCGACCCGTCCAGGGTGTCCCCCGCCTCTCGCCCCTTGACCGCTGGAGATAGGCACCAGCTCCCCCCGCGACCCTCTGTGGAGGACTAAGCGGCTACAGAAAATGGATGGATGGATGGATGGAAAACAGAAAACAGCTCATTCTGATATGGTCACCCTCATCACCTGTGGTGTCTCTGCATCTGGGGCCAGTGGGGCCGGCCCCACCAGATGTCACTGTGGAGCTCTATGCTCATTTTAAAAAATCAATAGGAACAATATTTTCTTTTAGAGTATTTAAAAAACTTTCTGTTGCCAAGAAGATTCTGTTATACTCATTTGTGTATGTGTATCTAAGTCTTTGCCAGAATACTGAACAACTCTTTAGGTTTGGTTCTCTGTAACAACCAGAGATTGGGCCGGCCCATCAGCATTCATTTAAATAAGGAACATCTGAAATCACAGAGCACATGAGCAGCACGATCTCAGCTATGGGGCACAAACCCATCGGCCCCAAGCTCAGATCATCCAATGAAAATCTTGGAATAGCAGACTTTACATTATGTTCTGTGGGGTAGTGATCCGCCATCTATCTTGTTAGCTACTGAGGAAAAAAATGAAAAAAAATGTCTTATGATTTGCATTAATTCTTTTGAAGAAATGACCAATATTGGTGAGTGACCCTTTATTTGTTATTTTCTGTATGAAGTAATTGTGTTTTATAATTAGATTTATAAATAATACATTTTATAGCGTGTATGTGGTTAATCAAAGTCAGAAACGACACTTCTCTTCACCTTCATCCTAGAGGCAGTGAATTCGTTTTTACTCACAACCAAACTTGTTAACCCTCAAAATGCTGAATAGAATTCTTCTAAAAACTAAAGAAAGACAATGTGGCAACTAAAGGGACATTTCAGTCATTTTGAAGTGGCGTTCTATCAGGTATTTATCCACAATAAGGACCATACCCACGGTGACATAACTCACAGCTGGCAGTCTCTCTAAAAGAGGAAGTAGTCCTCAGACCGCAGCAAAAATCATGGCTAGTCAGAACAAAAGAGACCCTGCAGTGAAAACTTAGCAGCTAATTTTTCTGAGTCTGTTTAGTTTATGGCATTTGTTTTATTCGAACAACATCCAAATTACTGTACGTGCCACTGCAGCTGCATAAACTAAATAAGCATTTTTATGCAATACTGTAAAGACTATAGCTAATATAGCTTTCCTACACATCTGTATGACTTTTCAGAGAAAGAGTTGTTTTAAATCATAATAAATACAGTTACAGCCATTTGGAAGCAGTGTCTCTCTCAATGTGACTAGCTATGCTCCGGTCAGAGGATGTCTTCCTGTTTCTAGAGACTCCACTCACATTGAGTGATGTCATCAGTGGGTGTGGTCCTTACTTTAGATACATGTATAACATTCCTGCGAGACAAACAAAACAAGTATTTGTTGTAATTTTAAACTTCAGCCCAGTATTTATTTAATCCTTTGAGAGAAAAGTTCATTGTGTCCGTCTACAGGAACTGATGCCACAAGCTTCATCACCCCAGACCACTGGGAAGCCAAATTACCACTACACACAGCATAGCTCCCTGCTTTCATAACTTCTCCTAACAGTGCGTACCCAACCTCTCCATCCATCACAGTAAATTTGCCCGTTCGCATGACGCCACTCCAGAGCCAAAGTCATCTAAGCACCAGCAAATCAGCGACGCAGTGCACAGACTCAAACACTTTAGCTTTTTGGGAGCTGAGCTTGCCGGCTCTGCTGCTTACAGATGCAGATTTTTGCATGCCTACAATAAAACTCACATTTCTAGAACTAAACACACACAAACCAACATTACCAGGGCCCCCTTCCCCCTTAACGCATAGATTCCTCTCAGTCGATTCCAGAAAATCCCCTTACAGCTTTAAAATCAAACGGGGGGGGGGGACTAGTCGGGCTTTGCTAATGAATGCACTTGGATAATATAATCTCAATAATCTCTGTGAAGCCTCTAATTGAACCATATGCTAAACGTGATGTATGACTTCATTAAGAAGTGATGTCTTCTTTTATGTGGCGCCGTTAGTGACCTTGACTGGCTTAGTGCGTCACCGTCGAGGCGAGGGTCCAATCCCGTTAAAGCTATTCAGTGGAGCTGGCACATCACAGCTGACTGCGGGATCAGCCGCGGTGCCAAGATGAGAGCGAAGCCACAAACTTGGAATGACTTCTGATACCAGGAGGAAGGAAAGTGTGAGGGGGGAAAAAACGATCTCTCGATGTAATGGATCCAAGGTAATGTCTTAAATACAACACTGGCATATTGATTACAATATGATTAGATAGCATTTGCCTTAAGGCATTTTTGACCTTGTTATGCTAGAATCAAATTAAATGAAATCACCTCAGTATAACATTTATCACCTGTTTTGACTTTTTTCTCATATGGCAAATGCTTTTATCCTACGCAGAATGGGATTCTGTGACTTTCTCAAGGACGTTTCAGCATTCAAAGTTCGAACTTCCCATAAGAAGCAGAGCACAAACAACCTCACTGTGAAAGAGAGCCTATCATCAGCAGTGAAAAAAGACTAGAAAGAAATATTGACAGTTTGTAAGTTTGCATGTCATTTCGTCTTTTGTCTTCGATTTCAGGTCATCAAATTATTCCCATAAAACAAAGAAACAAATTCGATAAAATAAAGATTTGCATTATTTGAAGTAAGAAAGCAATTTGACTCCTTGTGGGTTTGAACCTGCCAGAAAAAACAAGGAACAAGAGAATGATTTGAAATTTGAACACAAAATGTTCTAATTGCGAACACTAATGTCATTACTGTGCATTCTCTAACGAGAGGTGTAGGCTGGATTTGTTTTTAATCAAAATGAATGCTTTTTTTGATAATATGATGTAATTAGTTTCCTTTTTAGCAACTTGACTTGATTTGATTGATTGAATTAAATTTGCAATTCTTGAAAAAACATTAGATTGTTGTTTTTAACCATTAAAAACTTCAAAAAGAGGTAACCTGCAAGATGTTTAAATTACATTTCTTTGTTTGAAATTCTAAAATTTTGTATTGATTATGTGTTTGTGTGTATTTGAAAACTTTGTTTTATATTTACTCAGGTTATCTTTGTCTGATATGGATATTTGTTTGATTTGAAACATTTACATGTGACAAATTGAGTAAAACCTGAAGAAATCTGTAAAGGAGGAAGTTTCATAGGGATGCACTGATACCGGATCGACTATCGGTGCCAATCCAGGCCTTTTAGCTGGATCGGTGGATCAGTAAAATTGGCCGATACTGGATCTGATATTATTTACTACACTTTGTCCTAATTATGAGCAGAGAAATAATGTGGCAAACTGCTTTACTTTGCACAGTAACTCACAAGTTACAAATGTTAGACATTTTGAGGGTTTTCTGGTCCAAGTTATAGAGGTTTATTCTGTCTGATATTACAATATTTTAGTGTTTGCATTAGTATCGGTGGATAGTGTGTATCAACCAATCCACAAAGCCCAATTACCGGTATCGGGACTGAAAAAACTGGATCTGTGCATCTCTACTTATTCACATCACTGTACTAACCTGGGTGGCAGGAGGGCAGCATTTAAGATTTGAAGCAGGTGACTTGCTCCTGATAATACTAACTTCACCATCGCACCTCCATGCAATAAAAGTGTGACCTCAAAAAATTACTTTTTCAGAACCCCCTGCTGGTCCCAGATACATATTACACAAAAAAATAACAAAGCCTTGTGAGTCATGGAGACAAACACCTACAAATCACTCACCTGTGCTCATTAAACCTGTTGTTTTGAGCAAACGGCAATAGGTAGTTCAAGGTAAAGAATTTTAAGGGGAAAAAAACAACCAGAAAGATTGAAAGCACAAGTCACAAGTTCAACTGCAAATATTTCAGAACTGCGTCTTTATCTGGCTTGAGAGGAAAAAACCAGGTCAAACTCTGTCACTGAGCTCTCAGATGTGGCACATCTGGATACTGGAAGCAGAACAGTCAGAGATCACAGGGAATCAAAGGGATTCCCATCTCCATGGAAACTGTGCCCCTGATTAGCTGTGAATTCAAATAAGTTTATTTAAAATGGTATTATAAAGCTAATGTAAAGAGTACGTACGTAATTTGTCAGAAATGTGTATTTAGCAGTACGTTAAAGAATATTACACATGATTATTTATCATCTCTGTAACTCTGCTATACTTTCTTGTTAAAAAGAAGCTTTTCAACTTTGCTCATCTGAAGTATCAGCCCTTACCTCCAGCTGAACTTCTTTATTACTTATTAACATTCATTTGGATCAAAATCCTTCTTATTTATTTCCCACTTTAAACTGTGGACAGCATGTAAACATACACAAGTCCTAAATTTGATTATAAGTGTAGTGAGTTCCCCATGTGGTTATGAAAATAAATCAGATTCGTTTTTCAAAGTGCTTTTTCTCTAAATCTCAGGCAGCCAAAACGTGAGGTGAGGGCTGGGATGAGGAGCTTCATTAGCTGGCACTTTGGAGGATTTCCTCCAGAATTAAAAATGCAGTCAGGCATGTGAACTGATAATTTTGGGAGTTTTAACTTCTTAGAAAACAAGCCAGAAAAGAAAAAAAAAAGGGAAAAGCGATAGGAAAAATGCCTCTTAACAGCATAAATTAGAATTAAAAGAGACAGTAATTTGGATCTCATTTCCTTCCCTTCATTTGGAGGAGTTTCAACTAGTTAAGCATCACATTGCACCATAACAACATAAGAAAGGACTGTTGCTGTTATTCAATTTTCAGCAGGGATTAAGACGAACACAAAACAGCTGCTGTAATCTGAATAAACCTGTCTTGGCTAATCATGATGCATTGGAAATGAAACCAAGTCCCCTGGGATTAGGCTCCTAGAATAACTTGTCATAATTATTGCTAACTTTTGAAAATGTACATTTTTATAAAACATGACAGTATGAACATGCACATTTAAAGTTTTTTTCCCAAAATAAGATTCTGTTCGTACATACAATTTGATGTAACTTGTGTTTTGTGTTAAGAAGAGATCCATGTGGTGGTTGAAGGATGTGGGAACCTCACTTAACAGTAACTTTACACAAACATCATAGTGGTTCATCAGCTGAGATGGTAACCAAAGTTATAGAGGAAGAACAAAAACAAATAAGTGGATGTTATTAGGTTGTTGCTACTGGCTATACCTATTTACTTAGGGAATAATAAATATCTACACTGAGCTAGCACTGTAGCAGGTAGACTTACAGGAAGTTAAAACATAGCCACCTAAAACCCCAAGAAGCATTGCTTCAAAAGCAGGGCAACATCTGGAATTGTTTAGGATATGTAGATTTTTTTTTCCACATTTCAAACTTTTAGGGAGATAAACATTTAAAACTGTATAATTTAGTTTTAATCGTGGTTGCTGCTGAGAATGTTGCTTTAAAGGCACACTATGTAACTTTTTTATATTTTAAAACAATTTTCTTGAGCCAGTCTGTGCTAATATGACCCTTACAGGGTTAATGAAAAGTCACTCAGCCCCATCTGCTGCTTGTGTCCAGGATACCGCGTTTGCAACTTCTGAGTCTCTGGTCCGGTGTCCTGAAGTCTCACTAAGTCACATATCTTGTGAGGGTTAGGCTAACCCAGTGTGGCTAGCTGATATGCTAGCACCTAAGTGTTTTTAGCTCATGATTCCTGCATTTATTTGATCTCTCCCTGCTTGAACACAGCTGATTTCTTTGAATGAGTGATGAACCACTCCAGTAGAAAGTAACATAGGCTGAGGAGACATTTCAGTTATTTAGGTGTCTCTGAGCAGAAACAATGCTAACTTAAAGCAAGCCAAAACTGCATAGTAGCTATGCCTTTAAGGTTGACAATTTTCACCAAAATAAAAGTTAATCTGATAGTGAGTGACTTCACTTTCAATGCAAGTTAAGATTCTTGCATGATAAATATTATATGGTATATATTTTGTTGTAGGTAAGGAGATTTTTTGTTTTATTTGCTTGTTTTAAGCTCCAAGCTGGAGGCAAACAAACAACAGGTGCAGTGAATTCTAAGTAGAAACCCTTTTCTACTTTCCTCTATGATGTAAAATGCTTTGACCAACACAGACTGTGAGGTACTGACATGTAATGCAAGCCAAAAAGGCAAAAATGCCCAGAAGTAAACAAGTCATATATAAGGACAAGTTCAGCTCTGACAAGACAAAAGTTAGATGAACACAAAGGTAAAGTTCTTGTCATGTAAGCATTATTTCAAACTCTGTTTTGATATATATTGGTTTACTTTTGATTAAATCAATCATTTTAGCTTTTTAATGTCAATGTGGAAGTCTCCACATCTTGTTGGTAACTGGAAGTACATCATTCTATTCACTGCTATCAATATTTTTCCACCCGGCTTCCAGCATCTCATATGCAACCACGGCGACGCCTGCTTCCAGTGTGGGGGCTCAGGGGACATGTTCAAATGGGCAAGGACGCTATTATCATGTTTTCCCAGAAGCTGTAATATGTTGGGCTGGAGCGGTTGTGTGATAGGTTTTTAATAATCACATCCAAGCGTTCTACCTCACTCCACTTTGAAGCAACCCACCCGATCTGAGGGGAATAAGGACAGTGCTTGCTTGCTTGTAAAATGTATTCCAGGGGCAGAGGACTATCTGGCTGATGTGAGAGACAAGGTGAATTCCAGCTGTTTGACCTGATTTCTTTTCCTTCACTCACTTTCCAAATTCCATGCCCTGAATCCATGGTGTTAAGGAGCATGGATATAAAGTAATAATGTAGATGGGCCCATTCTCCTCGAGTTGCTCCTGCTCTCGCCTCTCTTTTCTCTTCATATTATCGAAACTAAGTGGATGCTTGCGCAAGCACCGAGCACATAAATTCAGATACAACGGGTCAGGAAAGTACAATTGGTACACTTCTGTGGCATAACCTGTTTGGCTTACGGCTGAGTGTGAATCTGTCAGGAGGAGCGTCTGGTGGTGGGTGAGTGGGGGGTAAATCTCCTTTAACAGCAACAGTAAAAATCAATGTAGAGAGTTTGGATGTCAGAGCCAATGAATCCAGATGATATAGCTCAATACGCAGATCAATGCTGCAACATATGATCATTGTATTTCTCAGCCACTAAATGCCTTCCCTAATCATTTTCGGAAAATGGAGGAGAGGCAAAAAGGGAATTGTAGAGATGGAAGGCGAGAGGAGGAGATTCTCTTGCAGTCGCCGGACATTATGGAGCGAGATAGCTCATAAAAAATAAACTGCTTCAGAGCCAAGAGTGTTTGGTGTTTCTTAATGCTCCTTCCTCCAGCGTCAGACAAGAACCTGGGTGACAAGTTTAACACTTAGAATCAATTATACATGACTTTAAAGCAACAGGGCTCTACATTTTTATGTAAATGTGAGTCTGTTTTGGGAGGTTTACTGACAGACAAAGGGAGAAGAAAGGAAAGTAGGTATGGCTGCAAGTCTGCTCTGTTCTGTAAGAATAACTAAATCTCAAAACCAAAAAAAGTTCTTTTTAGCAACTTATTTTGTGGAAGGAATAAAAAAGAATGATTGCTTTATAAACGTGTTTGTCTTTTATTTTTCTACCCAGCCTTGCGTGTTTTGCATTTTCTTCTGCAGCAAAACGTCTGATTAAAAAGGGGAAGCTTCTGCAAACTGATGAAGAGCCTAAAAAATAGCTCATGAAAAGAAAGCAGCCCCACACTATTTCCATTTAAAAAGACATTTTACTGGAACTTTAACACTTATTAGCTAAAAAATGTTCATTTATCTATAATCTGAAAACTGTGGCTGAAACTTCTGTCTGTGAAAGTAGGAGAGGTTAAATGTACATTTTCCATGTCCTTCTTTGTCACTGATTTCAGGTCATAAAGGTGGATATTCTCAGACAAAAACGAAAAACATGATGTGTTTAATGAATTAAAGAACACTGCAGTCATTACTAGGGGTGCAACAGATCAGCTGCTCTGTGGCTCCTGACTGAACACCGGTTATAATATTAACGTTCATTAGCTCGTATAAAAGTCCAACACAACACGTTATCTTAGACAGAAATAGATGAGTCCGGTTTCTCTATCAGAGAGATGAATATTCCAGCTGACAGAGAGAGACGGAGGAATCTGCTGCTCCGTGCGCGCAACAGAGACTGGATCAGATATCGATCAGGGATCCTTCGTTTTAACTAAAACAACTGAGTCTGATAGAGAGAACCTCTATACGTGATGCAAAACAAAGGCCTTTCTCAGAGGGAAATTATCAGCAGATTCAGAGCGTGCGAGCACAGAATGTCGGGGATGATTTAGCGACATCCGAGCTCTGCATGACCTGCAGAACACGTGTGTTCCGAACCGTAGAGGGCGATCCGTACGGATCAGGGATCGATGATGGTCCGTTGCACCCCTAGTCATTACTGGACATCCTGTAACAAGAGAGGTATAGGCTGAATGTTTTTAATCAGAGTAAATGGATTTATTTTTAATTCAGTCTATTTGGTTTCCTAAAGTAAACTGACTTGATGAATATATTACATTTTCATTCCTTAAAGAATGGATCCCTGTGTTTGTGTCAGATCGGATCGGCTGAAACCTCTGTGAGTTTGAGTGTAGCGTGTGTGCGGCTCAAACGCGGCAGTAATTAGCGCTGAGCGTTCGCGTACACGCAGTTAATCTCGGAGCAGCCGTGCGGTTCTCGATGGAAGCGAGGCCGCGGGACTACTCCGATAAGTAAGTAGTAAAACTGACTTACTGGTAGGTTGAGGATGAAGCTCGGAAGCCTGGTAGGTTCGGATGAAGCTCGTAGCATGAATGAATGAATCGATGACTGAGCACAGGTGTGTGGGGTGAAGGGTCATTTATAGAGGAAGTGAAGCCAGAGGGATGATGGGAAATGGAGTCTTAGCGGGAGGAGCGGTCAGAAGGAGGGGAAACCGTGACAGTACCCCCCCCTCCAGGGGCGGCTCCAGAAGCCCTAGACTGACGGGCACGGAAGTCAGAGATGAGGGTCGGATCCAGAATGGAGCGAGCGGGTTCCCAGGAGCGTTCCTCAGGGCCGTAACCCTCCCAGTCCACGAGGTACCGCCACCCACGACCTCGACGACGGGCGTCCAGGATGCGCCGAACAGTGTAGACCCGGTCGCCGTCGACGAAGCGAGGAGGCGGAGGAGAGAGAGAGGGCACCAGGGGCGAGGAGACGTAGGGCTTGAGCTGAGAGACATGAAAGACAGGATGGATCTTGAGAGTCGAAGGAAGACGAAGACGGTAGGCGACAGGGTTGATGGAGTGGTCGATGACATAAGGACCAATAAAGCGAGGGGTGAGCTTCCTGGACTCGGTCCGGAGGCGCAGGTTGGAGGTGGAGAGCCAGACCTTGTCGCCGGGCTGGAACGAGGGACCGGGCCGGTGACGGCGGCGGTGCTGGCGGACGTACTGGGACTGGGCCCGAGCGATAGCAGCACGAGCTTTGACCCAGGCCAGCCGACACCGACGGACCATGTTCTGGGCAGCGGGAACTTCCACCTCCGGTTCCTGGTGACCGAAGATGGGCGGCTGGTAGCCGTAGCACACCTCGAATGGAGACAGGCTGGTGGCAGAGGAGACGTGAATGTTGTGGGAGAGCTCCGCCCACAGGAGGTATTTGGGCCAGAGCGACGGCTGGGTGGAGACAAAGCAGCGGAGGTAACGTCCTAGCTGCTGATTGGCCCTCTCAGTCTGGCCGTTGGTCTGAGGGTGGTAGCCGGACGAGAGACTGGACGTAGCACCCACCAGACGACAGAACGCCTTCCAGAACCGGGCGGTGAACTGGGGGCCTCGGTCGGACACCACATCCGTGGGGAAGCCGTGCAGGCGCACCACGTGCTCAAGGAGGAGTTCCGCAGTGCGCTTGGCCGTGGGGAGGCCAGTGAGGGCCACCAGGTGGACGGCTTTGGAGAAGCGGTCCGTGATGGTGAGTATGGTGTCCAGACCGTCCACGACTGGGAGGCCGGTGACGAAATCCAGTCCTATGTGGGACCACGGCCGTTTAGGGACTGGAAGGGGTTGAAGGGACCCAGAGGCTGGCTGGTTAAGGGACTTGGAGCGGGCGCAGACGTCGCAGGCAGAGGTGTACTCCTTAACATCCTTCGCCATTTGCGGCCACCAGAGGGCCCGCTGGAGGAGCTTGAGGGTCCTGGCGAAGCCCGCATGGCCGGACAAAGGTGAGGAGTGAGCCCACGTGAGGGCTTCCTGACGACAGCCTGTGGGAACGTAGAGGCGGTTGTTGGGAGTTTCTGGAGGAGCCGGGTCATTGGGGAGTGCTGCTCGGATAGAGTCCTCCAGGGGCCAGTGGAGAGGGGCCAGGAACCGTTGGGACGGCAAGATGGGACTGGGGTCTGGAGAGGGAGCGGAGTGCGTGAATTGGCGGGACAGAGCGTCAGCCTTGTGGTTCTTGGAACCGGGTCGATAGGACAGCAGGAAGTTGTAGGGTTCGAAGAAGAGGGCCCATCGGGCCTGGCGAGGGTTGAGCTGTTTAGCGGACTGGATGTGGATGAGGTTTTGGTGGTCTGTCCAGATGGTGAACGGCTCCACCGTCCCCAACAACCACTGTCTCCACTCCTCGAGAGCCCACTTAATGGCTAGGAGCTCGCGGTCTCCCACACCGTACTTCTGTTGAGTGGGGGAGAACTTGCGGGAGAAGTAGCTGCAGGGATGGAGTATTTGGTCGGGACCCCGCTGAGACAAGATGGCGCCGGCGCCTACGTCGGAGGCGTCGACCTCCACCACAAAGGGTCTCAGGGGGTCTGGGTGGAGCAGTATGGGTGCTGAGGTAAACCGTCCAATGAGGTCTCGGAAGGCTTGGTTGGCGGTAGGGGGAAGACAGAACGGACGGGGCTGATTGGTTGGTTTGGTTAGAGAGGTGAGCGGAGCGACTATGGAGCTGTAGTCCTTAATGAAGCGGCGGTAGAAATTGGCGAACCCCAGGAAGCTTTGGAGCTGCTTGAGACTGGTGGGGTGAGGCCAATCTGCGACGGCGCGGACCTTTTGGGGGTCCATAGAGAGGCCCTCGGAGGAAATGATGAAGCCTAGGAAGGCCACGGAGGTCTGGTGGAAGGAGCACTTTTCCAGTTTGCAGAAGAGGCGGTTCTCCAGGAGCCTGGAGAGCACAGCCCGGACGTGGTGGACGTGTTCGGCCTCTGATCGGGAGTAGATCAGGATGTCGTCGAGGTAGGCGAACACCCACCGGCCCAACATGTCTCTTAACACGTCGTTGATGAGACGTTGGAACACGGCGGGGCTGTTACACAGGCCGAAGGGCATGACGAGGTACTCCCAGTGCCCTGTAGGGGTGATGAAGGCGGTCTTCCACTCGTCCCCTTCTTAATACGCACCAGGTTGTAGGCGCTCCTCAGGTCGAGTTTAGTGTAGATACGGGCCTGAGAGAGAGAGTCGAGGGCAGTGGACATGAGCGGCAGGGGGTGACGGTCTCTGATGGTGATCTTGTTCAGGCCCCGGTAGTCTATGCAGGGCCGTAGGCCCCCATCTTTCTTTTTGACAAAGAAGAAACCGGCAGCCCCTGGGGAGGTGGACGGACGGATGAAACCCTGCTGGAGCGCCTCTGAGACATACTCGTCCATGGAGCGGGTCTCGGCGGGAGACAGGGAGAACAGGCGGCCACGCGGAGGCGTGGTACCCGGTTGGAGTTGGATCTCCATGTCGTAGGGGCGGTGAGGAGGCAGGGTAGAGGCCTGCTCTTTGTTAAAGACCCGGACCAGGTCCTGATAGGGAGCAGGGACGCCCTCCAGCGGAGTCTGAGGAAGGTTGGGTGTTATGGTGGTTCTGCTGGGGGAGCAGGAGAGGTGGTGATGGCACGTGGGGCCCCAGTGAACTAGACGGTTGGTGGACCAGGAGATGTGCGGGTCATGGAGGCAGAACCACCGGTGACCCAGGATGAGAGGCGTGGAGGGAGCGGAAATGATGAGGAACTGAATGGTTTCATGGTGGTCCCCCACTCTCATCTGGATAGGTTGGGTCTGATGTTGGACCGGGAAAGGACGAAGGGGGTGACCGTCCACTGAGGTGACCGGAACCGAACGGTCCAGTTTGCACCGGGGGATCTGGAGACGGTGGACCAGGTTCTGGTCTATGAAGTTGTCGGCTGCTCCTGTGTCCAACAGAGCTTCAAGTTCAGTTGACCCCTGGTCCCATAGGAGGGTTAGTTTGAGGAGGAAACGGTTTGAGGGGGAAGTGGCAGCACCCGGTAAAACACCCCCGACGTTTACCGGGTCTCGTCGTTTCCCGACGGTGGCCGCAGTGGGCACTGAGGACGGCGATGTTCTGAAGATCCGCAGTAGGCGCACCGTCCCTCTCTCCATCTGCGCTGCCGTTCCTCTGGGGTCAGGTGACCCAGTTGCATGGGTTCCTCTTTAGAGGCGAGGGGCGTGGCCGCGCCGGGAGAGACCGGTCGAGCCGCCGGAGCAGCGGGGTGAGGGGCTCTCGAGGAGCGGGGGCGAGTGAGGACGCGTCGGTCGATCTGTAGGGCCAGGTCCGCTACAGCATCCAGAGTGTTGGGGAGCTCGCGGCCCACCATCTCGTCCCTGATGTAATCGGCAAGCCCCTCGACGAACACGGACTTCAGAGCCGCGTCCTCCCACTTTAGCTTAGCGGCTAGGGTCCGGAACTCCGCCACGTACTGGCACACAGGACGGACCCGTTGACGGAGTCTGAGCAGCTGGGACTCGGCTCCGATCTCGCTGCTGGGAGGAACGAACGTCTTCCTCAGCTCCTTGACGAACGCCGGATAGTCGTTGCAGGCAGGGGATTTATTATTGTACAGAGCTGCAGCCCACTCCTGAGCTCGGCCGGTCAGCAGCGATGTTAACAGAGCTACACGNATCAATATATGATGTCTATGGTTGGGGCGCCCAAAGACCTGGTCGTAAACATGTTGTCTATGTCAAGAGCAGAGCAAGTTACAACCATGGATCTGCAAGCCTCACAGAGAGGCATGTTTTCACATTCTGCTCATGACGTGGTCAGCAGGTTTACGACAACATGTTTACGACCAGGTCGTTGGGCGCTCTAGTGGCCAGCAGGCGTCATGACCGTTCTTATGCCACTAGAAAACCACTTAGAGTCATGGTTGCACTTTTTAACAACAAAGAGCTTCAAACTAAGTAACAATAGCGTTTCAACATGTTTTTTCAAGCACAAGTAAGACTTTTATGGTTTTTTATTCAGGCTAAGATAAAGGTGCGTTTGTGCGTCCATTTTGTGGTGATAAATAAGCAAAATTTGATCAAAATAGTTTATTTTCGCCACAATGCATGCTGGGAATGATATACTGATCACCCAATTAGAGTCCCGACATCAATGACATCGTTACGTAACAGAATTCTGGGTAATGTAGTTTTATTATAAGAAATAGCCGGTGTTGAAGCTGAAATGGCGGAGGGAGCTGCGCTGGAGTTTGGAGCTGAAGTTGTCACGATTATCAGCAGATCGAACACTAAAAACGAATTTCCAGGGTCTGAAGACATATATTTGAAAGATTTAGACTAATATTTCTGAGTTTAAGTGGTAAAATCGCTCGGATCATGAAGATATATCACTAGGAGGACCTGTGTTTACTTCCTCCTCCCCAGAAGGAAGCTGGAGCGCACTTCTCCGCTGGTAAGATGATTTATTAGATTAATTTCTTACATTTTAGCAAGGTGATCCATTTATAATTTATATTATAAATCCCCCTTTCTCCAGAAAACGACTTCTCTACGTTTTTACATCGGTTTGAACGCTCATTATTCTCCGTCGGGTTTTCAGCGTCAAAACAAAACAAACGGACTTGTAACGGTATGTCAGCAGATTCTGTTTTCTAAAGTGATGATTTATCATTTATAATAACAGTGTTTCTTTTTTATAATACAGGAGAAATGAACAGTTCTGTGCTCTGCAGCCACAGCCCAGCAGGAGGTGCAGGAAGGGTGTGTGTGTGTGTGTGTGTGTGTGTGTG
>SSNR01000008.1:3727717-3763874 GCA_006937965.1 Callopanchax toddi | reverse complement strand
GACCAAACCATTAGAAACAGACTTCATGAGGGTGGCCTGAGTGACTGACATCTTCTAGTCCTGTGCTCACTGCCCAGCACTGTGGAGATCAAATGGCATTTACCAGAGAACACCAGAATTCAGTTGCTGCAATGATATTTTAGCAAATTGGACTAGCCTGCCCCATCGGTTTTTCAGTTTACACTTCTTGGTGACTTCAACTAAGCCTTGTGTTGGCTTATCATTTTTATTATCATCATCAAATAATGGGTCATCCTTTTGTTCCTAACACATTACTCAGTTCATATCAGTATGGTTATCCAGTTTGATTTTCTTTACAACGGAGATCGGATGTGTTCCTTTACAGTTTTTGATCAGTATATAATATACTGAGCTGTTTAGAGGAATGTCAGCATGTGACACATTCAGCCTTGTTCCTTTTTCTTTTAATTAAAATGAAACTTTTTTTTCTTGTTGTTTAAATTAAAATGCATTTCCAAAGCTTACCTTCAGTATATCTTTGTAAAAATGTGTAGAATACCTATCTATCCATGCACACATTATGTTATAAGCCCCTGTTAGTATTTTCTGACCCCACCTGCAGTTTTTTTCTTTGGTAATTATCATCATTTTACTTTGTTTTTTAAATAGTGCAAATAAATAAACTAAAACAGCTACTAGCCCATCACTGTTGTCCCTACAGAGAGTAGCTGGCCTGAAAGGACATTAGTATGAGTTCCCACCTGCTTGTTTTGCTGTAATCATATGTTTGGTTTAAATTTACATGTAGTTGATGTTTATTTATGAAGCACCAGTTCACTGTAGACTTATTTAAAGACATTGAAAGGATTGGAGGCAAGTTCAGTTGGTCATCATCTCTGCCTCTGAGAAATGATCCTCCATGTTTCCTCTTTGACTCACATGGTTGTAAATTTAGTCCCAGACTTACTTCCCTCATTTCTCTAAAATAAAATTAAAAACAAGTTAAGCATCAGCTTTGCATTCATCTATCAGTGATCTTTAGCCCACCTTCACTCTGAGTTAAATCCGCACTCTGGAGGATTTCATCAAGAGAGCAGTTTTTGAATCTAACGTCCAAAGGCTCCTCCTCAAAACATCTCGACACGCGCGTCCGGTTGCGTGTGCGCGCGTGCACACGGCGTATATACTTCGTGCATAAACTGTACAGCTCAATGTGTAGGGTTTAATCACTCACAGTTCACAATCTTATTCCAACACTACGAGGGTCTGATGAGCCCTCTCTGTCCCTGCTGCTTCTGATATTAGCTCTGTTAGCAGAGAGCTGCTGCTGGACTCTGAAGCTGAACTTGACTCGGCCCTGGATGAACTTTCTGACCAAAATAAACGCGTAACCCTGTCAAGCCTTGCCATTCTGTGAGGTGAAAGGTTTAAAAATAAAAATAAATCCGTCTTTAGCTGGGAAATGGGTAGGTTTTTTGTAGAAATGAGCCGTGAGTCCTCAGTGAACGGCTGAGACGGCAGAGAAACACACAGAGTGTCCTGTACGACAGCGCCCCCTACTGGTACAGGTTTGGTCGATGCGCGTGCATGTTGAGAGAATGCAGACATTTGAATTTCATTGGCTGAAAAATGTCGGCGGCAAGAAAAAATGGAAAGGGGTCTCTAGGAGGAAGGAGGGTCTTCATCAGAATGACAGATGTTGTGGAACTCAACCCACAGATCATAGTTTAGACCTGAAATATCATTTAAAACATTTAGAAAACTTTGATACAGAGAAAAATGCTCCAGAGAGCCGCTTTAAGACCTCACTACATGGCCTGAACAACCTATTAAAACCTACAGTGCTGAAACTTTGGAGAAACATCTTCAGTGTGCAGGCAATTACTGTATGATGCTGCTATGCTTTTAGTCAAATACAACGTTCCCTGCTATTTTCCTCAACTTATCATATCTTGTTCGTACAGTGGTCCTATGTACACCCATGGTTGTACAGCCTGGGCCACATCTTTACAGGGATGCTTCTATGCAGTAGAAGATGATAGTTAATATTCCACTGATGGCATGATGAGGTTGTGGCTTAGGCATGAGGCCATTGCTTCAAATTCTCAATACCTAAGCCATGTTGTTGCCTCTTGGTCACAGGCCGTAGGTGTACTATCACCTCCTTATGCTCCTCAAGTAACCACCATAGACTGTCTATAGACTTTTTTGTGCATGCTCAAAATTACTGTAAATCTATCATCCTCTATCACCTGTAGTGAAAACCCACTGCAGTGCTAATGTTTGCCAAAAGACCTTGTAAATCCTGCAATGATGATCTGGCTGAGCTTAAACTTTATGAAAGTAGTTTTTGTTGCAGCATAGATAACTATACAGTACATTGTACAATGTATTTAACATTAATATTTGTATACAGTCTGCATATCGGAGGGCTACATTATGTTGCACATGATTTTGTAATTGGTTACTACTTTACTACTTTGGGAAAAATTGGCAAGACTCATGGACAAACAGAGCAAGAGATGAGCGTTCGATAAATTAGATTAGTAGCTGTAGCTGTCAATAAGTCTGAACAGCACTGCTGATGAAGCATGGCTTTTTTCCTCTTTTTTGGGGTGTGTGTGCTAATGGAATTAGCTTTGAGATTATTCATTCTCAGTGTTGACATGCTAAGCATTTCTTATTTACTGCCGTGGTGTCAATGAGCAGAAACACAGAATAGAAGCATTAAGCAGCTGTCTTGGGCCAGAATGTGTACATTGAGACCGATGCATTTTGTAATCAGCCATTTGACTGAAGCAATACACCAACATCCAAGCTGGTTTATTGCACCGCAGACACTATTTTGCACCGCAAGATTGTGCTGAAAAAGGGACTGTATCCTTAACCACACATTAGGAGGATCATGTTTAATCATTATGTGTTACATGGGCCTCAGATAGCCAAAGATTAGATGTGGATTGGGAGCTTGTTTTAGGAGTTAGAAGTCTGGTGCATTTCACCAGCTGTCAGGAGCTTGAAAGATTTCAGAGCCTCATGCAAGACTTGATTCCTTCATAGTGAAGCGACTTCCTCCTGTGGTTTCTGCACACTTCCTGAGCTGCTCAGTCTTTTTGATTTGTTCTCTGTGGACACTCTCTCAGGCTGACCTGGAGTACAGGAAGCCTCTTTACCTTTGAGATGGGATGTCTGCTGCAACCAAGTTCTGGAATAATTTGTGGCTTTTTTATCGTGTCATTCAAAACACACATTTTTCATCATTCATCAAATTGATGGCATTTTATACAGAACAATGAGTTAACATCTTAAATGAATAAACTAGTGGTGGGACTTGATTTAAAAAATGTATCAAATTAATTGCAGACTTTGTAATTTAGTAATCACAATTAATTGCATTTTAAACTAACAAGAAATTTTGCCCTAAAAAGCTATTTTTTAAATTTTAAATAGTTTTACTGGGACAGAATCAAATAATATACCTGAACTTTAATATTNGGAGCAGGCTGAGGTGTACTTGGTCGGCTGACACTCGAACAACATGTCCAGCGAGGCTAGTAATCCATCGGGGCGGCCGTCGATCCCGTTCCAGCGGTCCGGAAGGTGGATGTGGGGTTCCAGAGCTGAAACCGTTTGGTGCCGCTGGAGAGCGGTGACGGACGCCGTGAGCTGGAGCACTGTGTTGTTCAGCGACTCGATCCGGAGGTTCTGGCGGTCCACTACTGAACGCAGGTGGGTCAGCTCAGAACGCATCCGCTCAAACTCAGCAGGGTCGGTTGTGGGCTCAGTCATCCTGTCAGATCGGATCGGCTGAAACCTCTGTGAGTTTGAGTGTAGCGTGTGTGCGGCTCAAACGCGGCAGTAATTAGCGCTGAGCGTTCGCGTACACGCAGTTAATCTCGGAGCAGCCGTGCGGTTCTCGATGGAAGCGAGGCCGCGGGACTACTCCGATAAGTAAGTAGTAAAACTGACTTACTGGTAGGTTGAGGATGAAGCTCGGAAGCCTGGTAGGTTCGGATGAAGCTCGTAGCATGAATGAATGAATCGATGACTGAGCACAGGTGTGTGGGGTGAAGGGTCATTTATAGAGGAAGTGAAGCCAGAGGGATGATGGGAAATGGAGTCTTAGCGGGAGGAGCGGTCAGAAGGAGGGGAAACCGTGACAGTTTGGGGTCTTGAGATAGTCTCCAGAAATCTAATAAAATTATAAAATAATAAACCTTAAAGAATAGTTTCCCTATAACCAAAAAAAGATAAAACTATTGTCATAAACAAGTCTAAATAGCATCCTACAAGTTTAAACTGTTTGTATTCTCATTATGTTCTTGTTTATTTAGCTTTAGGCTTCTTTTCTAGTTCAACCAGGAATAACTGGGGGTCACACATACATGTATTTGTTATTCTTATTTTATGGATCAAATACTTAAAAGTTTGGAAAATGCTGATATAAATAATTCATGGATGTAGAACCACTAACTGTGTGTTGAGGCACCACTTGACACTCTAATTTTGATGATCCACGCCAAAGCCTTCCTGACGAGCTTTCACCAGAAGAGGAGAAATTATGCTAAATGATTTTGGATTCAGAATTGGGCAAAATAATTGTGATTTCTGTGGCTGAAGCTTGAGGCTCCGTAAAGCACCACTGAGCAGTGCTGTAGATCCTTCCACCGTTCCATCATCCATGGAGAAATAAACCATGAGTTTTATGGGGTTTTACAGGTCAATTATGTGCTATCAAAGACCTGGAGCCTGGCAAATAGTAAAGGCCTTGTAAAGTTTACGCCTTGATGGATCTAAACGTCGCTGGAAAAACCATCCGCATTATTAGACGTTCAGTGTTTGGCCCATTATTTAATAATGCAGCAATGCAGTGAACCAGAATGACAAAGAAACAAACATGTATTTTAGATATCATATATTCAAATTTAGGCTAGTTTAAGAGACTTTTATAACAATGTAATCCGATCTGCAGCATGGCCTTCCCTGACCTATTAGGAGCTCTCAGAAAGGACAATGCTGTCGGCTTCTAGATAAGTGTGTGTATGAAAAGCTCATTAAATCAACTCCGGGGTTTATTCTGTCAATGTGAAAAGCATAAAAAATAGCACAAAAAAAGAGCAAATCCAAGAGTTTCTTTTGATTGTCTTGTCATTTATTTCGGTGGCAGAACTATGAATTCATGCCTAACGTTCCTGAAAACACGTCTGCAGAAACAATTTTGCCTTAAGAGGACAGAGCAATTCCTCAACTGGATTTTTCAATAGAAAAACTCATTAATGAGACACATTTCTCCACACTACTCAACAGCTTAGTCCGTAAGAATATTTGGACGCCGCTTAAAAAAAAGGAATAAAAGAAAAATCTTCAATGGATTAAATAAAAAAAGGAAGTCTCTTTTTCCTCCACACAGTAGTAAAAAGGGTATTAAAGCCACCCCACCCACCAGCCTAACATATAACACCCAAATGCCCCCTGACTCCCTACCCCCTGTGTAGATTGAAATGTCAGCAAGGCTTTGGACTGCTGCAGCTCATGTCGGAGCCTGGCTCAGGATTAATGTACATATGGGGAACAATTGAGCGTTCACACTGCTCACTCCGGCCGTTTGTCCACATCCCCTCCTACTACCCCCTCACTGGGACGCGCGAGGCTTCTCCTTAAGAAGAGACAAGCACTTTGATGTACAAAGACGAGTGAGGAAGGGGCAGGGAGGGAAGAAAAAGAGAGGGCTTTACCATCTTTCATGTCCCTCCCCACTTTCACTCCAAAGCACTGTTTTTTTTTTTTTTTGCTTTCAAAAACAAGCCACTGAAGCCAGGCACAAGCTTTGCCTCGAGAGGAGTCTGAGTGCAGATTGGAGCAGAAGTGTTCAGGGTTATTGTTTAAGCCCTCCACCTCACGAGGGTGCAGTTTTTAATGACTGCGCAAAAAACAAGAAGTTTAGAACGCTTTGTATTCTGGCTGTGGGACATTCTGATAATTAGGTCAATGCTAGTACTACAGATTGTTAAAAAATATATATTTTATGGCTCACAAAATCAACCTGCAGCAACACGAGCCAGAAAAATATAAAAGCATAGATGCAGCCTTTTTAATTGGTCCATATCCCCCAGGACTGTAGACTCACATCACTTCTGTCATCAAACTCCTCAACAAAGTGTATTAGAGCACAGAGACACAAGTTACTGTAACACCATCGATCAATAATCAATTACTGGAAGCCTATATTGCACCATCCTGTGCAGCTTTAGAACGCAGCCTAAAGATTTTTCATAGCCGCCATCACAATAAACTCTACATAAAAACATCATGTGGATCCATCAATAATCGGTTCCCCGTGTGCTTCTGCAGATGGTTTGCTTTGAAGGAAGGGCTGCACATTTAGTAGAGCAGAAAAGCACTCAGCGCTTACAGTGACAGGTCTAAACTTCAGAACAGAGCTGGTAAATTTTGCATCAAATTTCAAAATGAGCCTCTGAATTCTTAAAGAGCATGGAGTTAAAGCTCAATTCCTTATGTTGCTTTATAATTCATACACACAGATTCACAGGCAGCTTGTGTTTCTGTTACATAAGGATTTACCTTGTTTTGTGTCATATGCTGCGTTCTATTTGCCTCAGAACTGGGAGTGACGTCACACCCGAGTTACAAGCGCTCCAGTTTGCAAAGTTGGAAAAATTGGGATACCTTCTTCTCATGTTTAGTTCACACACAAACACATTGCCATTGTTGCCTTTGTTAGCAGCACACATTCAAAATAGTTTTAGACTTTAATTAATTTGCTCATGCAAACACTCTGAATTCGTTTAGAGTCAGAAGATACACAGCACTACACGTCATTCTGAACTTAGACACAGCCAAACAGGCACATCTTGCAAAATAAACATGTTTTCACAGCATTCAACTGTTCTTATGAGGAGCAGCCATGTTTTTTCCCAAAGTCTGGGCACAAAAAAATCTCAGACTTTCCGAGTGGGAAGTCCAACTACAGAGGGCGTTCCAGTTCATTTTTCCACATCGGAACTTCAGACTTCCAACGGAAAATAGAATGCAGTAATAAACTGCATCAACGTTGTAGTTTTCAAGGACCAAATCATCAAAACCAAAGGGGGCAGGGCCTTTCAGGCTCTGACTCCCAGACTGTGGAACAGCCTGCCCCTGAAACTCTGTCTCTGCAACACTGTGGAGGCTTTCAAAAACATCTAAAATCTCACCTTTTCATCCAGGCTTTCCCTAACTGAACATGTAGCTATTTGACTGTGTATATATTTTGTATATATTTTGTGATCCTGATTACATTTTGTGCCTGCTAATGTTGTGTTCACCTGTGCTTTGTAATATTTGATTATACCTGTATTGTACAGCGCTTTGTGATCTGTATCTGCGAAAGGCGCTTTAAAAATAAAATGTACTTACTTACTTACTAAATATTTTTAAATGGTCTTTCTAGGATTCTTTAAACATCAATATGAGTATGAATTTTGGATTGCCGCAGGTCTCCTTGTTATATTTATATTAGTTTAGAAATATAACTTGTGATTTGTTCTTTGGTTTCCAGTCGATCAGATAAATGACTACTGTAAACCATCATGAGCCCAACTGATCCAATGCTAAAAGCACCGTTGTTCAGTGCAACGGTGAGCAGTGAGCGGTGCAACTCTGCAGCTACTAGAACGAGTCAGCGTCATTCATTTGTCATTTCCTCACATCCACAGCTTGAATCAAAAATAAAACACCAATTATGTTGAAAAAGACATCTTTCTCATTCTAAGACACTAATGGCTAAGCTGAAGGCACACTGTGGTGTCTTTGATTCTGAATAGGCTGCATTTTCAGTATCTCCCAACGTCCTTGCAGGTTGAAGGACAGAACCACATCATATACTTTAGTCAATCACTAAAGAGCATACACGCTGAGTACTCACATTTACATTTAAATACACGCTTTTAACTCATGCACTTTTGCGCTCGTGGACTCGCAATGAGAGCAACAGTAGTTCCAGCTTTTCGATCACTTAGAAGAACAAAGGTCAGATGGCGTAACCTCCAATTATGTCACCTTGGATGGTGAGAGAAAGAGAGAAATCTGAGACAATTAGAAGAAATAAGTACTGGCAGACAAAAAGGGTTTGTTGTATCCTTGAAAACATGACTTTTCCAAAGTGAGCTCCCATTTGAATTCTGTAAAATATCCACATTATTATACCAAACTAGCATCTTCAAGAGCTCTAATCTAGAGCTTCAGGCTATGAAACAGGTCTGTTTAGGTCAGTTTTCTTCATTTGTGTGTTAATACAAACACACAAGTCATTTCACTTTTGAGGAATGTACTTTTGCTTGCCTACATCAGCTCTAAAGCAGCAGACTGGGGAGCGTCAAAGGCTTTTAAAAGGATCCCACAGGGTCCGGAGCTAAATGAAAGGTGGTTTGATTTGGCTCTAATTTGATTGGGCTGCTCAAATGTTGCTATGCTGAAGGAATGCATATCGGTAACTGGTGAATCATAAGGTTTCATTCCACCTACTATGGATTTATGACTTTAAACCAAACAGAAACCAAATTGGATTAAGGTCCTTTCTACACATATAACACAAAGTAATGTGTGGTCTAATGCACGGCTTCAGGCAGTGATTCGATAAACACGCTGGGTATTATGTAAGTGCTCTGAGATGCATCTGCATTCAGAGGAAAGAGATGCCCGAAGTGAGAACAGTAAAGTACCGATCACTCAATGTGAAACTTCATATTCTCTAAAAAGTCTCAACCAAAAATGGTTTATTTGTAAATTAACAAATAGAACTATTCCAATACTGATAATTTCCCTAAAGCTATGGTGACCAAAGTCTAACAATGTGTTAATAAATCTCTCATTACGAAGCTTCAATGCACTTTCCCTAATTGGTCACTTTAATAGGTACATGTTGCCATTACCAAGTTAGATCCTTGTGTCTTCAAAACTGCCTCATTTTTTATGTCATGGATTCAGAGCTTCAGGTCCATTTTGACATATCAGCATCACACATTTGCCACAGATTTTTCGACTGCCCATCCATGATAGAAATCTTCCGTTTGCAGTTTGAGATTATCTGAATCCTGTCAGAAGACGTGAACTGTGGTCATAAAGGGATGGATGTAGGTGGTGTTTAAAAGGATGCTCAGTTGGTATTAAGGGACCCAAAGTGGGACAAGAAAAGTCTTTCCCATACCATTATACCACCAGCAACCTGAACCAAAGATACAGGGCAGCATGGATCCAAGCTTTCATGTTTTTACACTAAACTCTGAATACTGGAGCAAGGCTTTTCCACTCACACAACTGCTGCTCACTGAATTTTTCTCATTTTTGGACTTTACTTCATCTCCCCTCATCATCTCCCTCTTATCCAGGTTCAGGTTGGGGCAGCAGTCTCACAGAGGATCCCAGACCCTCCTCTCTTCAGCCACTTTCAGCTAGGAATCTAACTTTTGCTGCTTCCAATCCTGTTCTTTACCCACAGCTCATAACCATAGCTGAGGGTTGGGATTGAGAGCTTTGCTTTCTTTCTTCGCTCCATTTTCACCACAACAGACCCATTCAGAATCCTCATTACTGCAGACACCGCTCCAATCTGCTTGTCAATCTCTTTTTGGAATTTTCTCTGTAAACCCTAGAGACAGTTGTGAGGGGGGATCCCAATAGATCAGATCAGACTAGCCCGTCTGGTACCAACAACCATGTCATGTTTAAAGTCATTTAAAGCTTCTTAATTTCTCATTCTGATGCTTAGTTTAAACTTCAGCCAGTCATCTTAACCATATCTAGCTGCCTACATGTGCTGAGTTTCTACCATGTACTGTAGTTAGCTAATTGGCAATTTGTGCTACAAACAATTAAATAGGTGTCCCTAATAAAGTGGCTGTTGAGTGTATATAACAGCACACCACTCTAATTCACAAGGTACAAACATGTTCTATTTACTATAATACAATGTAGATAAGAAGATTTGATTCATTAGATCAAAATAGATTTAGCTGATTATTCAAAGGATTGTGTCCTAACTTTGACTACTTCAGTATTGTTGTAGTTCCAAGAGACTTCTGTTCCCTTCCAGGAACTTAGACAGCTAATGTTTTACAAATGAACACCAAACCAATAAGAGTGAGTTACAGCAGAACTATTTTGTTGTGTTCTATAGACTCTACAAGTTTTTACACTCCAGACACACATCTGCTAACTTGGTTTATGCTGCATGGACTAGTATGCTGTACATTCTAGGGATGCCCCGATACCAACATTGGGTACTGGTCCAATAGTATAGCACTCATACTGGTTACTCATAAAAGTACTCCCGATTTTATTCTATGATATTTTATTCCAGTTTGTGGAATTATTGGCGTTTTAACCTTTATGTGAGTTTGTAACAGTGTTTTATTCATTTGTATGTATTTTACCTGTTTTACTTATTTATGTTTTTAGTATCAACCCTTTTTTTTACTATGGACCTCTTTGTGTCTTTAATAAAGTGATTGATTGATTGATTGATTGATTGATTGATTGATTGATTGATTGATTGATTGATTGATTGATTGATTGATTGATTGATTGATATACAGTAGCAGTAACTCTGAGGTAAACTCTGGAGAAGATGAAGAGCATCTAAACTGTTCTGTAGTAGTACCGGTATGCATGCTGTCAGAATCATCATGTACCAATATTTGGTTTGGTGAAGTTCACACTAAGAATCACAGCTGATCAATACTCTCAATGCGGCAGCACGTTGTGTTTAACGGTGTTTCGCTAACAGCTACGACAGAATAAAAACAGTCGAGCTGATTTAAGCTTTCTGTGAACAGAAGAACACACAGAGGCCTCCAACAGTTTGGTTCTAATCAGCTGAGGAAATGTTCAGTCTGCAGAAGCAGCTATGAAATGCTGCTGCCCTTTGTAACATTCTGTGGTGTGTCCTTTGTATCTATTGGTTTATTTGAATCAGTTCCCACACTAGGACTCACCTCATTGAGAATTTTGTTGAGTGTTTCATGTTTAATGTATTTAGTATTTCCACACCATTAGATGTTATTCAGTTCTGATCTTTCCTTGTAACACGACCTGATACTTTAGATGACAGTAAATGTTTATTTTTTGGTGTTTTTAAAGGGCAAAACTAGCAAGTGGCTTGCTTTTTATGTTGTTTCAGACCATGATTTAGGTCAATGACATCTAAAAGTACTCAATATCGGTACTCGGTATCTGCAAGTACTTGACTGTTTGTACTCATACTCAGTTTGGAAAAATGTGATATGGATGCATCCCTAGTAAATTCTGAAGTTATGTCTTGGAGCTGTTTCAGTCTTGTGTGGCTTGTGCCAGGAAAACAAGTTTCATGCTTCTCAGGCAAATGGGCAACACTGGTTGGCTGAATTGAAGGAATTTTATTCATAACTACCAAGAGATAAAGTTTGAATTTTTGTCACTTCTGCAAAATCCTCAACTTTACAGTGATGTTTTTGGTATCACTGATTTCAGTCCAGTTCTGCCAGTACTATACAGCACTGTGCTGAGGGATACTTGACATCATATCCTCTTGGGACCAATAAACAAAGCACAGTTAAAAGTTTTGTGAGTGTGCGTGAGTGTGTGTGTGTGTGTGTGTGTGTGTGTGTGTGTGTGTGTGTGTGTGTGTGTGTGTGTGTGTGTGTGTGTGTGTGTGTGTGTGTGTGTGTGTGTGTGTGTGTTTTCCTGTTGGCCTTGTAGAAAGTCCTCCACTCCCACTTCTCTAATGGACATTTCCTCCTCCTGTATCTCTGGCTGGACATTTCAACACTTCATTTCAATCCAGTTCCGATGTTAGCACAAATGTACACTTCAGCTGCCGTTAAACAACAAGTCATTAGAGCCCTGTGTGTCATGCACTCAGCCTGTTTTATTTACTGGCTCCCAGCTACAGAGTGTCACTGAAAGATCTGGATTGTCAGCACATCTCTCTTCCATTCAAGCCAGTAAAATTAGGATTTTAAGAGCTCTCCAGGTGAACGTGAAGTTCCCGGGTGTGTGGGTATGTTTGCTGATTTCGTTTTTATGGCATATTTGCATATGAGAATCTGATCTTTTTTTTTTCCTTTGGTGCTTTACGCTTCCTATTTCCTGAGTTTGGTCCCCACCGTCATCACACACTCGTTTCTCTTCTCTCCCACCATGATTTGTTTAACAAGTCCTCTTTTGGAGGGAACGAGGTCTGTGCCAGTGGCAGTGGGTGTTCAGAACAAATCCGAGGCAGCGCCTCGTCCTCTCTGAGGATTCCTTCCAACCACATGCAGCAGATCCGACAAAAGTAGCTGACAGGTATATGCTGTACTTACATGGTTCAGAGAATTTGTGAGAAATTGTGCAGTGCGTTGCAGGCATTCAGGGTGACTGATGGAGCATCAACATCACACACACACACACACACACACACACACACACACACACACACACACAGACACAGACATCCAGGTGGGATCGAGGCAGACAGGAAGACATTAATTGCTTAGGAAAGACAGGAGGCGCAAACACACACATGGTGAGATGAGACAAAGCAGGGGTTGAAGGACAAGTCAGAGTCAGAGTCAGTGTTCGGGTAAAAAGAAGTGACTGGACTTGACTGCACACTCACACTCATAGGGACTCAGATTGTGCTGTTAAGGACTCACACACATCTAAACACAACTCACAATTCACAACTATTAAATGCATACCCGACCCGTGCATGCTTCTTCATGCATTGTGAAAACCCTTCATTAAGAGAAGGAGGACGTGTAAAAGACCCAATCCTGACATGTGAGATGAATTTGCAAACAGAAGTTTTTTGCATATTTTTGCGCAACATTCTTTCAGTCCCTGCGTTTCAGGACCACAAACTCCCTCCGGCCTCCGTCATGGTGTCTGAGTCTTTAGTTCATTCATCTAAACTGAATCCCCCCATCTGTCCCCTCTCTCAGTCTATAAGATCGATCATGCGTCACTGACGCTCCTCAGCCTGCGCCGTCTAGCTCAGATCAGCCCGGCAGCAGCGCGCTGCGCGTAAAAACGCGCATGGCACAAAAACGCACAGCAGCGACCCCCTTTATACACCCCCCTCCTCCTCCACCCACGCACTCCACAAACGCCGACTGTGCTTTTTTTAAAATTATTATTATTATTCAGTGTTTTTCTTTAGACTCACCCAGGGTGTGAACGCAGTCCTCCCCGTGCGTCTCTTGATGTCTGAATCCAGTGAAGAGCGAGCGGAGAGCAGGAGCAGCAAATGCGCCAAAAAAAAAAAAAACTAGTGGACGGCAGCCAAACGCTACCGACTTCTCCCCCTCCTCCTCGTCCTCCTCCTCCTCCTCTCACCTTACTTCTCCTCTCCTCACTCTTCCCCGCTTTCCCGGGGCAAGTTGAACGGCAGCTGCGTTAATCCAGACATCGTCCCCCTCATCAGCGCTATGAAACACAAAGATGAAGTCAAGAGAGAGGATTCAAGTTTTGGAGCTCTGGGGGGGTGGGGGGTGCCGCTCAGTGTAATCCGTGCTATGAGGGAGCAGTCCTCCTCGGATTGAGCAAATCCCCGTTTGAGCCAAACGCAGAGTTTAAACGTGGCTGTGGCGCAACGGATGAGTCAGTTTGCTTCGAAAAACACACAAAACGAGAAATAATCCTTGGAGGATGCCTTCTTTCCTGACTTCCCGCTCAGCCAGACCAACTCTCTTCAGAGGGACTCGCGCACCTGCGGCCGGAGCGGAGACGCGCAGGTGCCTACAAACTGCACCGCGTCCTCCGCATCTCTCAGTGTTTTTATCCCGCTGGGTTTTTGGCTTTAATTCTCTTAGAATGTCATTTTATTCCAAGTCTCTGTGCGCCAAGCTCATGCCTCCGTGTTTGCGCTGCTTCTCCGAGAAGATCGGGAAAAGACTCTCTTTCTAGCACTCCCCTCTCTTCCTCTCTGCTCTCCTCAACGAGCTCTGTCCATCCTCCTGTTGGAAAGCCACGCCCACCCGAGCAGCGATAGGCTGGGAGTCGGAGAGGGGATGGAGGTGAGGGGCAGTGGAGGATGCGAACTCGGGGATACGTGGAGGGGGAGGTGGGGACTGAGAGGGTGAACCTAGAGGGAGAGGATGGAGGGGAAGACGTGGGATGCAAGAGAAGTGGAAGGGAAGAGGAGGGAGGAAAGCAGGGGTGTGTGTGGGTTCAGCTCATGCACTAAGCTCTATGTGTTCTAATGAAAATGGAAATTCATCCCTTTCTTTCTTTTTTTTACCCTTTAATTCACTCAGTGCTTTAGCCAAATGTGTCCACCGCAAATCTGCTTAAACATAATTCCTGCTGACACTCACACACACACACACACACACTTCTGTCTGTCTGTCCGTCCGTCCATCTGCCCGGGCTCCTTTATGAAATTTGGAGACTTTCAGTTCAGTAGCTTCCTCAGTGAGTCTGTGATGAATAAGTTAGTGATTAAAGAGAAGCAGGAGAGAGGAGAGCATGTTGAATCTCATGCCCCGGGGGCGTCAGGAGGGAAATCAGAAAAAGCCGGTGCCGCTTTTGTAATGGAAGCAAATGAGGTAGGCCGGATATTGTTGTGGCACAACCACACACACAGGAGCAAGACAGAATCACTTGACAGCAACTGGGAGAGGCTTTGATTGATGGCAACGCTCCAGGGAGTGTTTCAATATGAACTTGGTTAACTTGGAGCTACACGAAGCATTCATCACTTGCAGGAGTGGGACGCTCACCGCAAGCTAGGCAGCATTTTATTTAGAAAAGTACCTGGGGAACATCTTAAACAGGAGTAGTACTTTTTTTTTTTTTTTTTGCATCCGTTTTAAAGGGTTGCATCAACAGAACTCCCAAGACTTCCTGGAAATCAAAGATTCAGCAACAAGACCGCAGCAACTTCAAATCGTTCATCAAGCTTAGAGCTGCTTGGCAGGGGGTGCTGCCTGTAGCGCACACCACCAGAAGATACAACATTTACACTGGAAATTTACATTTTAATTACATTTTACAACTTGATACATATATGATGGTTCAGCTGGTTGGGAGGCTTCCAGTCAAATTTGGACAAACAGACAAAAAAAAAACATGAATGGGTCTAAACATTTGATTATTTCTGTTTTACTTTGGTTTTTTGCATGTATGAATTTGCTCTAACCAGCTCGCCTGCGATTCTGAAGAAGAAAATAGATGGATGGATGACTGGAATTTGCCCTAGAGACATTACCCTTGAATGACAAAGTAAAATATCCTTTATACTGTACGATATAAACCCATAGCTGTCTGAAACCATCAGTGAAATCATAATTCATACATTAAAATATATTTTGCAGCTGGTTTTGTGAACTTTAAACAACCAAATACTTAAAATGTTTTAGCTCCTTTTACAGTTTAAAGCTTTTTTCGTGCAGCTTTTATAATCACTTCCTTTGTACTTTCTCCACTCTTCTCTAACATATTCTCACTTTCTGGCAACAGAACAACCTCCCTCAGTGAGTCTGAAGCAGCTCTAAGCAGCACATGACCTTCAACTCTTTGGCTCTTGAAAGCAACTTCTGCAGATTTGGGGTCTGAACAGGACAAGCTCTAGCTCAAATGCTGTGATTGAGTTATGAGTGAGTGGGTGATGTATTTGTACTAACAGGGCATGTACATATAATGTTCCAATGGGGAAATAAAATACAATCTGAGATTTTGAGTAGATGTTTGTCAATCTGCTGTAATGCTCAGGATGTCAAAGTGTTGCTGTTTACTCGACTCTGAACTCCTCACATACTGACAGTTGGACAGGAGCCCATTGCATCCGTTTTCAGCACCCAGGGAGGCCTTGAAGTGTCCCTTTTTGACATGCAGGGTCTTCTAGGTTGGTAAAGGGTCACAGGATGTGTTGCCATGGCAATGTAGAAAATGATGAAAAATCTGCAAATAAAAGTATTTTGTCTATGAGTTTCCTAAGCTTAACCATGTATCTTCTACCTCTGCGTACCTTTAGTAACAAGACTGATCAAAGTAAAGACCAAATGTAAATAAAGAAGTGCAACAAAAGAATTCTACATCATGAGTTTTACATTCTGAATCCTCTGAAATTTTAACAGGCAGCTAAAGGGACACTCAGTGGGCCTAAATTAAAGCTGCACTTGGTAATTTACAAACAAGCTAGGTTTAGCTAGCTGTTTTACACAAACACATCTCAGAACTCTCACCCCTCCCGTTGGGTATAATCCTTATGCCGCACCTCCCCCGGACATGGGACTACACATTGCCACAGTAAACAAGACTGTGCAAAACACCAGCTGTTGAAATGCTATGTTAATGTTCACCCTGGTTTTTTCTCTTTACGTCCAAACGTTTTTTGTTTTCTGCTAGTTGAAAAGGTGTTTTTCTTTTTGGGATTCTGGTATTTTTTCCTAAAATTGAAGCGCTAACAGCCGGCTGTTTCTGTCCTTCTCTCACTTCCGGGATATTCTGCTTTAAAATGCTCCACCATACATTAATGGAGGATCCAAGCAGTGTGGAAGTGTGGTGCAGTGAGACAGACAGCTGGATTGTCCAATAGTTGCTTTCGGTCCAAAATGTACAATTGGCTGAGGTTTTTAGAGAACTGCGGGACAACCACTTTATTGATTTCTTTTGTTTGTTTTTTAATCGCCACAATATATTTATGGCTATACTATGTCAGAATGTTGTTTTAGGGTGTTTAAATTGTGTATTATATACCAGACTAATACAGTGCTGCTTGAAAGTTTGTGAACCCGTTGAGCCGTTTAGATGTTTGTGTTGTTTTACCGTGATTTTTTTATCCTATCATCACCAGGTTTTATGTATGAAATGTCAGATATATGTTTATCAATTGCATTCACTTGTTTAGTGGGATTTGTTTAGGTAGCCCAAAGACTACACGAAACATGGAATTAGTGTTTGTGCAAAAGTAAGTGAATCCCCAGCTGCACTGGTTAAGTAAAGCAGGTAACAGACTCAGGTGAAAAACTTTTGGGTGCCTAATTGATCATTTAGCAGACCAATGAAATGGGACATCCTCAGGAAAGGGTTTGGCATGTATTAATTAAAAGAGAGAGGAAACCAACCAAACCACTGTGGACTCATACAAATCAACAATGCCAAGAGGAAAGGAAATATCAGACGACATGAAAAAAATGGGTAGTGACAGCCCATCAGTCTGGGGAGGGCTATAAGACCATCTCCAAAAGATTCCAGCTCCATCCATCCACTGTAAGACAGATCATTTACAAATGGAGGGCCTTCAACATGACAGTAACTTTGCCTAGAAGTGGACGCCCATCAAAAATATCACCCAGAAGTAAGAGAAAAATAATGAAGCAGGTAAAGGCCAACCCACACATCACCTCTTGAGAGTTGCAGACCTCTCTGGCAGCATCTGGGACAAATGTGCATCAGACGAAAAATCAGACGAAAATTGAATAGCCGTGACATTCATGGGAGGGTTGCTAGAAGGAAGCCTCTGCTCTCAAAAAAGAACAAAGCTGCCCATTTCAACATTGCCAGAGAGCACTTGGACAAACCAGAGGCCTTCTGGAAGTCCATTCTTTGGACAGATGAGTCCAAAATAAAATTATTTGGTCACAATCAAAACCGCCATGTTTGGAGAAAAGCCAACATGGCATACAAAGAAAAGAACCTTCTCCCAACAGTGAAATATGGTGGTGGAAATGTGAAGGTCTGGGGCTGCTTTTCTGCTTCTGGACCTGGACGACTCCACATTATCCAAGGAACCATGAATTCTTTGGCATATCAACAAATTCTTGACCAGAATCTCCTGCCATCAGTCAGTGAGTTGAAGCTGGGACAAAAATGAATTATGCAACAAGACAATGATCCAAAATATTCCAGCAAAACTACAAAGGAATGGCTTCAGAGAAAGAGGATTCACACTCTGGACTGGCCCAGTCAAAGTACAGACCTTAACCCAATTGAAATGTTGTGGCGAGACCTGAAGAAGTTGGTTCATGCCAGATGTCCCTCCAACCTCTCACAACTGACTGAGTTCTGCAAGGAAGAGTGGTCAAAAATCCCCATTAGCAGATGTGAGAGACTGGTTAGTGGTTACAGAAGATGTTTAGTTGAAGTAATGGCTGCAAAAGGAGGAGCCACAAGCTACTAATACAAGGGTTCACATACTTTTGCACATGTTCAATTTTAAGTTTTTGTGAAATAAACCTCGCCTCGCCTCGCCTTCTTCCGCTTCTCCGGGTCCAGGTTGCGGGGGCAGCATTCCAAGTCGGGCAGCCCAGGCCATCTTCTCCCCGGCCAAGTCCACCAGCTCCTCAGCTGGGACGCCTAGGCGTTCCCAGGCCAAACTGAAGATGTATTTCCTCCAGCTTGTCCTGGGTCGACCTGGGGGCCTCCTGCCGGCAGGACATGCCCAGAACACCTCCCGAGGGAGGCGTCCAGGAGACATCCTTACCAGATGCCCGAACCACCTCAACTGGCTCCTTTCGATATGGAGGAGCAGCGGCTCTACTCTGAGTCTCACCCAGATGTCCGAGCTTCTTACCCTATCCCTAAGGCTGGAAATAAACCACTTTTGTTAAATTAAACATTGAAAATATCTCTTGTGTGTGTGTGTGTGTGTGTGTGTGTGTGTGTGTGTGTGTGTGTGTGTGTGTGTGTGTGTGTGTGTGTGTGTGTGTGTGTGTGTGTGTGTGTGTGTGTGTGTGTGTTCATCATTTGGAAGGTGTGCTTTACAAATTGGGATTTGGATGTATGTGTAAGAGGGTTAAATTAATGTTTTTTTACAGAACCAATGACCATGGCTGGGGGTTCACAAACGTTCAAGCAGCACTGTATGTAGGTTTCTCTCACAGCAACAGCCAGTATAGTTGGTGGATGATTAAAAGCATGACATTTACCAGTGTACAGTTTATAAAGTTTAACTCTACTCCATTATCAGAGGGAACATTTTTGTCCCGTTCCCGTCAATTGCCCCAGAAAACTGTTTCAGTGGACCAACATGAATAATATGATGGTTTTAGAACTGGGGCAACCGAATGGAAAGTTGCAGCTGTAGATGTGATAAATTACACCCTAAACCTTTTCCAGCAAGGAGATGTCAAAACAGTGACAGTAAAAAAACAGTGGACAGGAGCTAAATGAACACCCTGAAACCAATGAGATGAAGTCTTTTAAAACTACATTTATACCTGGAAAGAGGAAAAACAACATATCACGTAATATAAAGAAATGACTGGGACAACTAGAGCATTATACAGTATACATAAGAGGCCCTGACTGAAGTAATATATTCAAATATTAGCAGCATCTATGTTTTCCACATTTAGCTTCTAACATTAAACCTACGGTATACATATCTAGATTCAAATAATTTAAAGATGCAACTACATTTATAAAAAATGTCATGTAGTTGTCAAAATCTATATATAAATGTGACAGTTTTGAACAAACATTTGGCATGTTCAGTTTGCTCTAAAACATAAAAAGCCCACCAAAATAAAAGCATCTAACATCTTGGAATCCTTTATGGCAAGATTGCATGAGTTCTTCCAACCATGGATCATTTATCAAAGTGTAGTGAGAACTTAGACAGGAACATTAAAAATGAAGCATGGTTAAAAACAACAACACAATCACCATGAAAGGAGATGCACCCTGCTTTTATTTTAAAGGGATACAATGAAGTTTTGCATGTTTTGGCTCCCCCTGATGTCCGTTTTAAATCACTGCCGTAAAAATGTTAGCACCATTGTTTCTGCTCAGAAACACTTAAATCTAACTGTTGAAATGTCTCCTCAGCCTTCATTGCTTTCTACAAGAGCGGTTATTTACTCCTTCAAAGAAATCAGCTGTTTTCAAGCAGGGAGAGATCGAAGAAAATCAGAACTCATGAGCTAAAAACACTACGCAGCTACACTGGGTTAGCCTAGCCCTCGCAAGATACGTGACTTTGTGAGATTTCAGGGCACTGAACCAGAGACTTACTGCTACTTCACACTGGATGCGGTGCGGTGCGGCACCGCACCCGCAAGAAAAGTAGTTCACACTGGCTGCGGTTTTGCTGTAGAATGTCTCCGGCTCTTTGCCTCAGCAGGAGCGCCAAATCTCGGTGGTTCACGTGAGAACAAGTACGTTGTTAGCAGCAGCTGCTAAACAAAAGCTAGAGGCCTCTTCTCGTTCTTTTGTTGAGGATTATGTATTCACTTGGTTTGTTCCACAATGGGTGCTGTGCGATATGACGAAATATTTCGTCTGGACGATAGAAAATGTCTACCGTCAGATAAAAAGCTCTATATTTAAGCCACGATAGACGTTTTACAGCATATTGCACTTTACGGGATGTTCATGAACGCGCCGCAACACATAAACAAACATGAAGGCAGACGGTAGTGGACACGTTTTAAACCAGAGTCAACAGGATAACCAGCTAACCCAAACCGAGGAGCTTATACCTAAAAGAGGGACAACTTCTGTCTCATGGATGTGGTTTAAATATAAAAAGACCGACGTGGACCAGACAACAGCTGTTTGTAAAGTTTGCCGACTCCCGGTCCCAACAACGGACTCCGACGCCACTAATATATTTTATCACCTGCACAAAAACCATGTTGAAGATACAGAGACAGTCAACGAGTAAAAGCTGCAAAAGCAGCGTCAAGTGTTGGCGTAAGAGCTCAAAATAAACTCCAGACACAGACACTGCAACAGGCTTTTACCTGCAGCACGTCATGTAGCTGCCAGCTGAGCAGAATGGAAGATTACTGCTGCTGTTACCACCACGAACGTATACAAAGCTATGGCTCTAATCTACACAGTGGAGAAACGTGAGTTACACTCGAACCCAGATATGAAAGGCCCAGCTGAAAACACATTACTAAAGTCATGTTACCTGATTTATATGATGCATGTTGGGTCACAGTGGAGGAGGAGATCCACAGGTGTTCTATGTTTCGTCTGTTTATCGTTGTCGGGATATAAAATGAGCTCTATCGGGATATGAAATTTTGGCAATATCGCCCAGCCCACGCTTAATTAAGTTTTATGTTGTTTCTTTGTCTTTGAAATATCCAAACCGTGTTAATATTAGCAATGTAGCTAATGGTTTTATTTTGAAAAACCGGATGCACCTCGCCTGATCGCGTTTCACTTCCTGTTTGGCGCACGTAATGACGTTAACTTGATGACGATTCACTGCGGTGTCCGGCAAAAATAGACTTGTTGCGGAAAGTTAATTTTGCCCCGCAACCGCACCGCACCGCACCGCACCGGAGTCGGTGTGGAGACTCTGATTGGAATAAATGGTTTTTAATCCTTGCGGAGTCCGCACCGCAACCGCATCCGGTGTGAAGTAGCCTTTAGAAGTTGCAAATGCGGTCTCCTGGATACAAGCAGCAGATGGGGCTGAGTGACTTTTCATTAACCCTGTAAAGGGTCAGATTAGCACAGACTGGCTCAAGAAAAGATTTAAATTTATTTTTTAAAGTTACATAGTGTGCCTTTAAAGAGATATTTTGTTATTTTGAAGTGGTGTTCTATTAGTTATACAAAGTAAAAACTATCATCAGTGACATCATTCAAAATGAGCAGAGTCTCTAGTGTAGCCTCACCAAATAGGCTATATCCTCTGACCTTTGACCTCTGTTGATCACAACAATAATCCATCTTTTTCCCAATAACTTGGAATACAATCACTCTTGGATTATGTTTAACCTGAATCAAGATTCCTACAGGTGTCCTACTGTCCACTTTCAGGTGTCCATCTCCCAGATGACCTTAACTGGACACTAGCTGGTCTAATAAAACACTCTCTGTAAAGAAGTCTCTTCTTTAACACCACAGACTGGTGTTCCAACTGTAATCTCTTGTTTACAGAACATTCTCTGGTTGTTCCTGTTCAGGGTCACCTACACACTCACACCCAAAGTGTTATAATGCTTCTCTGCTATTTTCATGCATTTTCTACATTATAATGTGAGTGTTAACGGGCGGAAGTCATGTGACTTGGTAACTACCTCACAGTCCCTTGTCCAATCAGAACAATTCACAACTCCACTAACTCAGTTCTGATTAGTACACTTAACATCTTCTGATTGGTTAAATTTAAGATAACTCGTCTCAAAACTAATACTCAGTTCCGGTACAAGGCAGTCTTGTCTTGACAGTCTTGTCGAGTCTTCATACAGTCTCAGTCTTGGTCTGAGCTACAGCCTGAATGCAGTTGGAGCTGCTATGCTGCTATCTTAGCTGAACCCTTATCAGCTTTGAACAAGGCCTCTCAGCCTCTCCCTCACCACGGGAAGATCAGAAATGAGTTCAGCATGCCTGCTGAAATGCCTCCCTTGCTGATCCGGACGTATCCACGGACTGTCCGGCGAGGTCCTCGGCGGCCACGCCTTCCAGGACCACCACTCCGAGTCTGGGGACTCCAGTCTCAGCTCGTGGAGAAACCAACGCCTGCCAGATCTAGGAGCGTCCACCTGTCAGTGAGCGAACACCACTTTCTGATCGAGAGGTTTGCTTTGATAAAGCTTAATTCTTCCAAACTAAATTAAGCCAAAACTAAATCCCATTCCAAACTCAGATTAGCCTAAATTGACTCTTAAAGTCACAACTAGATTAACTAAATTAACTAACTTCCCTAGTCATTAAATCATATGCTACGGTCCGTTAAAACTCACAATTAAACTATCTTTAACATCCTCAACATGTTTAAGAATATTAATTGTTTACATCAAACTTTCAAACTGTCTTATCTGTCTGTGTTCTTAGGTTTTTCAAATTAAATGGTTGTTCAATCTTTATCGGCCTCAGCTTCACATTATTAATACGGTATTTCAATTCACTGTACTCTTTCAAAGAACCTAGATACCTTCAATAAATATTAGATATTATCAGGGTTAAATGACAGTTTATCACTTTTCATTATAAACCAAAAATAAGCTAATGTTATTGAAGAGGGTGTAGTTAAAATAACTAATAGTTATTTCAAAACGCTACACTAGAAACAGGAAGTAGTCCTCTGACCAGAGCTGTCTCTAGTCAGATCAGGAGTGATGCCAAATGGTGACAAATTAGTGGCTAATTTTGTTTTTGTTTTTGTAAAGCAGCTTTTGCTCAAAAAGTCACAATGATGTTTTAGAACGTTTACATGAAACCATTTGTTTAGTTTGCTGTGTCTAAGCACAGCTGCAGCAGCACACACATCATCATAGTAATCTGGATAATATGCAGTCGAAACACACCAACCAAACATTGACATAATGATGGTGAAAATCAAAACATCATTGACGCTACATGTCAGCAGGGCAACGCTCCAACTCTCACCTCAATAAATGAAGAGTCCTTACTGCTGAGTAAGAAGACAGCAGTTTAACAGTGGGATGGGGACAGTCAGAGCGGCGACATTGCACTCTGTTGTAGCCTGAAATCCCAGTATTCTCCTTGGTGTTTTCAGTGTAGGATCATTCATATTCACACTTGTCATACCTCCACCGCCACCTCCCCTCAAAACAAATGAGGGATTAAAACAGAGTTGTCAGGAATGGAAGACTGTGATAGAAAAGGATCTAGAATACGCTGACAGCTGCTCATTGCAATCCGCACCATATGTGTTTCTTTTGTCTGAGCTTTAGAAAGTATAACACCCACTCAGGAGCTCAGTTTGATTTCTTTTCATTTTTATTTTTTCATTTTTATTATTATTAGTATAATTTTTACTGCTGCTTTAACAACCAAGTGGAAAATGTTTTTTTTCAGGCATCAAATAAAAATTGTAGCAGAGGCCTGTTACTTTTTTATGCACTAGTGCATTTATATAAAGATCTCTAATCTAAAGCATATATTGTTAGACTTCAAATGGCCATTTTGATACCTCCTCTAATGTTTTCTCAAGATTATAAAATAACAGTTATAGGTATGGCACTCACATATCTGAATGATCATTTTGTTGTGTAGCACGGTGATAACTCCGCCAGGTCTTATAGGAGAAATTTAAAGCGAACATAATTTTATAGCACTGTAATACAATAGATTACATCATGTTTTAATTGAACTGATATTAATACAGTGAGTTTATTTAGATGAGGAGTTGTCCTGAGGCAGTAAAAACTCTGTTTCTGTGAGGTTAAAGATTTCTCATTCACCTCATTTGGAGCAAATTCAATAATAAGTTTTAGTGTCGCTTTTACAGTAAGATTATTTTTGAGTTTCTTAAAGTCTTTTTTTTTCATAAATGTTTTTCTTTACACCTAAATGAATCAAAACCAAAAATAATAACAGTAATTATTGGAAAAAACTAAATAAATCAACACATTTATCATGTTGGTTGAAAGATGAGACGGGAGGTTTTCTTTTGAACTCAGCTGAGGAATCTGGTCTCACACAACATGCACATTATGGTTCATGCATTTTCTATGTGATCAAGTTTAATTAAAGACAAACCTGAGCTTGAGTTGCGTAGTTTGGACATTCACAGCATGTGAAAGAGATTAAAAGAAGAGTTAAAGGCACACTATGCAGTTTTGGATTTAACCTCCTTAGCTTGTCAGTATCAAGGCAAAGATATGAATACATAAATATTTATAACAGAATCTTCTTGGTAACAGAATGGGTTTTTATGCAGTATTAGTCTAAAAACGAACTATTCTTTGTAAAGACGCCACTGGAAATCAGCTGTGTTCAGGCAGGGAGAGATTGAAAAAATGCAGGAATCATGAGCTAAAAATACTCCGGCACTAGCATAACAGCTAGCCACATTGGGTTAGCTTAACCCTCAAGAGATAAATGACTTCGGGGCACCAGACCGGAGACTCGGAAGTTGCAAACGTGGTATTCTGGACACAAGCAGCAGATGGGGCTGAGTGACTTTCATATTAGCACATACTGGCTCAAGATTTTAAAATATGAAACAGTTACATAGTGTGCCTTTAAGGCCAAAATTGTGATCAGTGCTATTTGTTCATATTCAAAAAGTCAGCTCTTCTCCTTCTTATTTAAAAAAAAAACTTCAGTGAGTGTGAGGATCTTTGAGCCTCAGGCGAAGCATGGTTTCACCCCGAGGCTGTGATTGCAAAGCCCCCTGAAGTCACCTCTGCAATCTGGGCCCGGGGGCTGTTGGGTAATGTCATGCTGTCTCAGTGGTGAAATCTCTTAGACAGTTAAGCAGTCACAGGCATCACTTCATAATAGTATAATAATCGAGTTTTGATGCAAAATATCCTGTTATTTACTGAAGCAAACATGTCATCTTGCTCCACTCATGCTTGTAACTGAATATGTTTACATGGTGGGTGAACAATGGTCCGTCTCCTGCATGGAAACATCGTCTCCTTTTCTGGATCTAATGAAAATTCAAGGTAACCGACAGCACTGAGTGTGTATGTTCATGCCTGTCAGTTAGCGTGTGTGTGTGTGTGTGTGTGTGTGTGTGTGTGTGCGTGCGTGCAAAGATAATCTCAGAGCTTGAAAAGAAGATACTTAAGGTTGCGGTTTTCCACATTAAAAGCAAATGCCATTTCTGCTTTAATAAAGCTTTCGCTGACAGGAATAGTTATTTCTGACATTTTCTCCTATTTAACCTGCAATATTGCTGCCTTTTTATCGCCAGTCAATGCAGCATAAAAATATTCCACATTCATGTCCAGCTTTTATGAAGAAACACCAGACCTTGGAGGTATGGCGTTACAAAGAAACCTGATCAATCATTTGCAAAAACTACAAGGACACAAAAATGGGTGTTTAAAGAACATCAGGTAAAGGAAAAATAAAAAAAGTTAGGTTTTGGACACGTATTTGTTTACTTCCTTGTTTCTTTTGTTTTGTGTGAGCCGTTATGAGTCCACACAATGCTGGTAGCCTCACAACTCCATTCGAAATGTCACCAGTCATCCAAAGAAATATTTTTTTCACGACTGTGGAACAAATGAGACTTTAATAGAAAAGCTGGATCCTTGAGTCCAGTCGAAGAGAACAAATTACAGTCAAAACACTGACCCAGATGAGGGTCACACTCTTCAGCTGGCAACAAAACCACTAAATAAATCATAGTGTGTGCGTGATGCCATCCCACGTAGGAGCAAAAAACAAACCATCAGTGGTTTTTGTGGCATTTGTGTGAAAAAGTCTCTAATCAAATCAGGATTTCTAAACATGAAAAATCAACTTGATTTTAAAACAAAACCTTATAGCTATAATATATTTAAACATAATAGTATATATGGTATAAACGTTTTTTTCCCCATTGTTTTAAATTCTTGAATTACTTGTGGACCACATGTGTGAGACACATGAATCACCTCTGATCTGCAATCAGTTCCAGTGTAGTGGGATGTTAACAGGATCAGGAGCTAAGGTCTGACCTTTAGGGGGTCTCAGCTCTTAGAACAACAAGGCCGTGGTAGATCCAGTTTTTAAATCTTACTGCTATCAGGGATTCATTGTAATCTGTGATTTAAACCTCCACAAACACTGACATGAATCCCTGTAAAGTAAATTCAATGCCATCAACAAAATGGCAAGTTTTGCTGCTTTTGCATATTTATTAGCAAAGCCTGTAGCAGCAATTTTGTTGACCAAGGTTGAAAATAAGGAAAAGTCTTAATTTCACAGCAAAAACATGCCAGTTTTTACAAACAGAGCATCACACTTGATTAAAAAGACAAAAAAAACTAATGGTCTAAAACAGAAAATTTGCTATCAAAGGGCAATGACTGGCCAACCTGATATAAAAAAGCATCTCTGGAATTCAAGTAGTTGGTGGGTCCAGTTCTAGATCTGGTCTTTGGAGCCACTAGATTGAGCTTTGAGGGCCTGAGGGCTCAGGTTGGGGTATAAGGCTTTAACAATTCTGTAATAGAAACAGGAGCAGAACCATGCAGTACCATGAGAGTCAAACTCAGGATTCAAAACATGAATTCTAAAGGTAACAGGTAACCAGTGCAGCCATTATAACCAGACTTCTGGTTGCTCCAGTTAGGAGCCTCGCTGCAGAGTTTGGACCAATTGGTGATTAGAAGGTGTTGAGTTAAGTGAGTTACAACAATCTAAACAGGAGAAAATATAAGAAGGAATAATGTTTGACACCAACCTCCTTAGCTTTCTCAGGTGATAAAAACAGTTTGGAGCCAGTTGTTTTGATTTGAGACACTGATCAGTCAAAAACACACAAATGACTCAATTTTGACTTGACAGCTGAAATAAAATGATCAATATGTTGTCTGATAAAAGGACCCATGCAGTATGGAGCAATCTTGTATAGTTTTGTGCGTCTAACAAACTGAGGTCCACAGTTTTCCTTTGTTTGTTTTTAATCCCAGCCTTTTTGCTGACATATCTTTCAACCTTCACCTGCAAAGCCTGCTCTTATGAAGAAAGTTTGTGTTTTTTTTTCCACAAATTTTAACCCAATTTCAAAGTAAAAGTGTCCATTTTGCTTCTTATTTATTTATTATTTATTGGATTTGGACGTGCAGTGAGTCAGTTTATTGGTTCATTTGGGCTCATCTTCATCAACCCTATGAGATTAAATGGATCATATCTGATACACATATCTCTAGCTTTCAAAAACCTCTACTTTTGTAACAGGATTAGTTCGTTCCTCAAACTCCTGCTGTGCTGAATCCACTGCCCTCCAGTGGATGATCGAAGTACTGCAGGAAGCAAGTTCCTTTTTTTGTTGTATTGTTGAACAATTACATTTTAAAATAGAACAGAACATTGTATAAATGCGTTATCAGCATCAGCTAATAAATATTATAATTGCATGTTTTTTTCTGATGTGTGTTTGATGTATCAGGCTTTAAAGTGTTAATTCTAATTCTAAAAGCAATTTTTAGTCAATTTCAGTTTTGAGAATGACCTCTGGATATTAAAAGTCTCTTTTATTTTATTCAGCTCAGTTAACATTTACTGGTGCTTGAGCGTCTATAAAAACAAAAAGCCTAAAATCACCTCTACTGTTAATGATTTATTTCATCATCCATTAACTGAAACTGTCTAAAGTGCTGGATTTCAGCAGCTCACGGCTCCCAAAGTCATCCTGAACGCTCCTCCAACAGTGTTTTGTTATCTCTGATTGTGAGTGTCAACTACAGTCGAGTTCTCCATTCATTCTCATTAGCAGCACTGACACAAGCCTCCCACTACACTTCCTGTCATTGTTGGGACCGTCTACGAGTCGAGGTGATATTTATTTAATAAATTTAGATTGTATGCAGAACAATAGAAGATCCTTCCATTGTTGTGGATTGGCAGAGTTTACTCCTGCTTTCATTAGAAACTCTTTTCAAAGAAGAAGCTGATTTCATTTAAACACAGAAGGATGAGAAATTAAACCTGGGTCGTGGCCAGATAAGCAACTGTATACTTTGTCTTCAGTCATTTATTAGATTGTGAAACGGCAAAATAAACATATTCACTAAAATGATCATCTGTTCAACTCTGGAGCAACTTTATGATTTGTTTTCGCTGCTGTCCCTGAGGAACAGAAACACGGCAGATATAAAGGCACTGGATGGATCTATTTATTATGAACTTCAGAACTTCTGCACGATCTGCAGCAACAGCAGTCTGGGAGATTTTCTTGATGAACAAAGAATTAAAAACAAACAAACTAGAAAATGGACAATGATACCTGATCAGTGAGCAGAAAGTTGTCTGAAATTTAAAAAGTTTGAACATAAAAATGAGTTTCTTTCTCTTTGTGTTGACAGTGGTCCCACAGTTCTAGTCCTGAAGGAGATATTTGTTGTTTCCTGCTCTGTTGTGAGGACACACCCACCAACAGAGGTCTCTGGTCCTCAGAGCGAGTTACACTGTCTAACAGGAGCTTCAGTCATTTTAGAGAAGTCTTCACAACCAGTTCTTGTTCAGAAGCCGAGATCAGAAATAATTTAGCTAAATGTCATAAGTCGGCTGCATGGTGGCGCAGCTGGTTAGCACTGTTGCCTCGCAGCAAGGAGGTCGTGGGTTCGCGTCCCGGCTCTGCGGCCTCTCTGCGTGGAGTTTGCATGTTCTCCCCGTGCATGCGTGGGTTTCCTCCGGGTACTCCGGTTTCCTCCCACAGTCCAAAGACATGACTGTCAGGCTAATTGGGCTGGTAAAATTGTCCTTAGGTGTGAGTGGGTGTGTGGTTGTTTGTCTCGTTCGTCTCTGTGTGGCCCTGCGATGGACTGGCGACCCGTCCAGGGTGTCCCCCGCCTCTTGCCCCTTGACCGCTGGAGATAGGCACCAGCTGCCCCGCGACCCTCTGTGGAGGAATAAGCGGCTACAGAAAATGGATGGATGGATGGATGTCATAAGTCCAAAAAGTCATTGAATGTCTGATTATTATGGATGTTCATCACCTTCCTCACTGGAAAAACAGACAATCAATAGATGAGAACTGAGTACACATGTCTGTAGCAAGTTTACACATCAAAGTTAAATAGGGGAGTATCCTTCAGTGCTCATTTTGAGGTACTGGTATTTGACTCACCAGTATTATTCTGCAGAAGTCTTTCTGCAGGAAGAAGTCTTTCTGCAGGAAGAAACTTCTGCGGTATAATTTTGCAGAATTGACTAAATGTGCATATTTCCATTCTTTTCCTAATGCCCAGTTGCATAACTAGTTTTATTTTTCACTAGACTGTTTAAAACCAAACCTAATTTTCTCCATCTAGAGATGCACACATTCAGTGTAATGATAATGTTCTGTTTAACATTTTAAAAGAAATATGCCTAAAGTTATTTGACAGTTGATGGCTAAAGACACCAGCCCTCAAACCCTCATAGGGTTATGGAGATTAATAGACAATGAAAATGTTTTTTTATGTGATAATAAACCAAATATACTCACTGTTTAAAAAAACATCAAATTTATTCAGAGCAACAAATACTTTAATAAAATAATTTCACAATCAGTTCCCCTTTGACATGTTTTTGCTTGTTTAGCAGCATTTTTCTGAAATTGTCACAGAATTGTTTTAAAAGACAAAAACATTTAATTTAAAACATTGATGAGGCTGAAGTGAAATTATAAACTCGACTTTAGTTCCCTGTCAAACTGTGCTTTTATATGATTCATTTTTAAATGTTTAACTATTATTTTCCCTTATGGGACACAGCTCTCTTTTCATCTTCACCTCTTTATTTTTAACAAATTGTTTCAGGTTTGGAAATTGTTTTGTATACAACACAACTCTTTTATAAAGTTGTTATAACAGGTTCAGACTGCAAACAGATCAGTTGTTTCTTATTTATTGACCTTATATGACTTGTTTCTGCAACATTTTAATGCTAGATTTTAATTTTAATCTTTTTCCAAGCTTTTTAGTCATCACTCCTAAAACATTCATGACATTACGGGTGTGTTGCTGCAGAAAGCAGCTTGAAAAGGACACTTTGTTCCATTTTCTTCATTTCATTTTTAAGGATAAATACGTTCTGTTGGTTTATCCACATTGATTTTCTGTTTCAATCCTTTGCTTCTTTCTGGTTAGACTTCAAATAAACTTGCAGGTTTTGGATAAACTATTGCTCGAGTAGACAAGCGATTCCTGGACAATCACAAATAACTCCATCTCTGCTTGTTTCTGAATGAATGACCCTCTCTTAGAAGCAGCAGGGTCATCGCCATGGCTACTGACAACAGAAGAGATGCTTGGTACATCCTATGGCACAGATGTCTAAAATTTCACACATTAGGACTCAGATTAATGAACGTTGCATCTGGTAAAAACTTTATTTTATAGATAAATCACTTCTGTTGGGAGTTTCTGTCTCGACTGAGTTAATTGGAAAAGTAGCTTCATATAATTTATGTTTTTTGTTGTTGTTGAGCTGTACAAAATGCACTCTTTAGCTTTGGGAGTTTTATGTTATCTCAGTCATTTTCTTCAGATCAGGTGAGTTAATGATATTGCTTGCTCATCTCCTTTATACCACCAAAGCCCTCTTGGTATAATTTTGAAAACAGTTCTGCTCCTCTAACACTTCTGGGAAATATACTTACACTAAAGCCACTAGAGCAGCTCTCATTATGCCAAAACATACATTTATTTCTGCTCTCTGCACGCAAAGGCTGTGTACTTACTGAGCAGATGTGAGAGGAATCAAAGCGACTGTATAACATCACCATTTTTATATTTGAAATAAAAATAATTTTTTTCAATGCAAGTTGAAAAATACACAAAAATGCATCAAATTTGCGAAAACATTTTTTTTAGCATATTTTAATTTTGCATTTAAATTTTCCTCATCCATTGACTGATAAATGTGCAGATTACGCCGTTGGATTTAGTTTGTGTGGAACACTCTTGCAGCCTTCTACTCCCTCCATCTTTTTTCTCTTTTACTGTTTTTTTGCTCTTGCACTAAACTCTGGTTGCCTCAATGTCACGGCTGCGAGGCAAAGACAATTAAGGTGTATAAATATGTAAATATGGTCACGGCAGCTTCGCGGGAGGAACGGCGTAATGACATTTTCTGCCCTCGTTTGGCTAATCCCCAAGACACCTCTGAATTAGAAACCTTAATGACAACCAATAACGCACAGATGGTCAAACTCTGGGGGCACACCGGCCCTTCTGATGCTGCCCGGGCTCCTCGCGGCATTAGCCTTCATGCCAACAATAAAAACACACTCAGGCACAGAGATAGAGGGGTGTAAACACACGGACCCCAGCTATAGCACTATCATGCAGCGAAGCAAGCGTAAACACACATGATGCAGAGCGTACACACGCTCGCATTACCTATCCAGATGTCACCTGTACTCATGGGGGTGATCATGGCTGTAACTAGGAGGTCAGGTCTTTCAGGACGTTTAAGGCCAGGCAAGGCTCCTCTTCGGTGTGTTTGTCGTGTGTGTGTGTGTGTAGAGGTTATTGTTGGGTGTCTTAGGTAATCTGTCCGGTGAGGCTCTGTGGCAGATGTCGACCATTCATCTTGCGGCGGCTGACACACAGAAACGCTCTCAGCAGGCATGCCTCGAGAGACGAAGTAAGGAGAGGTGGGTTTAGCTGGAGAGAACACACAGAAAAGAGCAGCAGTTGTGGAGACAAAGCGAGGTGTTTTGGCTGCTTTCCTACAGTAATTAGTTCAACCTAGCTATTTGTTCTTTCTGACTCTATTAGCAAGGAAAATGTTTCTTTAGGGAGTAAGCAAGTTTCTGCAAAAGGGCAAAACAGGTTTGAAAGACTTTGCGCTGACGTTTTTGTCCTGCTTTGATGTCAGGGAGTTTGAAGAGACGACGAGATCAAATAAAGTCTACAGCATGTCTAAATGGATGGCATATGGAAAAATAAATGTTAAGGGCATATTATAGCTTAAATCATTCTTTAGTTTATCACATATTTAACAGGTTTATGCTATGATGTTAGAAGTTACTGTATCATATTGTGCTAGAAATCAGCAGCAAATAAACTGAACATTGATCCTCCATCCATACAGCCTTATAGTGAGCTTTGCACACAGTGAAACACAGGGTTAGGCAACCAGGCGTCCCTAGACCAGGAGAACAGTTGTTTTTTCTGTATCCTGGCAGGAATGTGAATGTAAGTTCAACAGAGCTGGGTTAAAGACTTATGATTCTCTGGACAACATGTGTGTCTTCATATCAACTTATAACAGTGATAAAACATGTTGTAACCTTATTATTATCCCTGATACTTGATGTTGGACTGCTGGTTTTCTAGGATTTTGTGTGAATGACTAAAGTGATCATTATATAGCCACAGTTATGTTTAGCTTTAAGATGTTTGTAAATAAAAATTAAAAATGTTATTAATATAATCATTATTATTAATATGAATTGGTACAGCTTTATAAAACAATCCCAGAGTATTCTTTCTATCTTTGTTTATTTCTTCATTACGTTATTTGAATTTGTATTCAGTTACTATAATTTTTCTTCAGTATAGGCAACAATCAGTGATGCTAAATATTAAGAACTTCAAAGGGTGAAAGATGGCTGACCTCCAGTAATATGTAATAAAAGGGAACTGTTCAAAAACAGAGCAAAAGAGTTGAGATGGATAATATTACTGGGTTGTGTTGAGTGTTAATAAGGAAGGTCAGTGAGGAAGCAACTGAAGAACAACTCGCTGGTCTTTATACACATAAAGTGAAGACATCAACATCAATTTATGTGTCTCCTGTTTGTGAAAGTAACTGCAAGTAAATTGTCAGAATGGCCAAATCCGTTACAGTGGTGATGAAGTAGTGAACTTTTTTTTATTTGGTCACAAATATGTAATTTTTAAACTTAAAACAGAAGAAAGAAATGCCACAGCATGGCTGGAGGTTTTACATATCCACTCTTTAAATCATTCATGACTTTTTTAGTTCTATGATGGTGTTGAATTGTCTGATCAAATCTAAAAAGTCTGATTGTTTAACAGCACTACCCTCATCCCTGAGTCCACCATCTATTTTTCTTTTCATGGGTGGCATAGAGGGACTGTCTGTAATTCTATTATACAAGCTTGAGTTGTGTAATGATGAATAAATTGAAGCTTTGCTTCTCGAAGAAGCAGATTTGTCAAGAAGCTAATTATAATCACATCTCTCCAGCAATTATTGATCTCACAGGAGCCTCCAGGTGCCTCATTTCCTGTCTTCATCCTTCGTTTTGCATTTTCTATTTGCTGCACAAGAAAAAAGAAAAAAGAATGACTCTGCAGAAGCTTGAGTCTACGTTAAACCCTGCAGCATGTTAGTATTTTGGCTGTTAAAGGAGAAATGCAGTGAGTTTGGAGACTTTAAGGCTAACATTTCCTCCCCTTCACACCAATTCTTCATTCACTGCAAGATAATTTTATTCTGGACGAGAAAAAGGCTCACACACATGTTGATAAATTACTAATGGCCTCGAAAAATTATGCATCACGACAGAAAAATCACACATCCTGCTGAGAATAAAACGTGTCACATCATTACTGTATCTCCCTGAACACCAAAGCTCTGACTCAAATAAATGACTCTATGCAAAGAAATGCTTTTTCATAGGCTGCATGAAAGAGGAAAAACATTACCAACTACACTACGGTTTGGACATCAAGCAAAGAAAACAAAGGCCTTTTAATTGGCACGTCAGATCAAAGCTTTCTAACAAACACAGTTACAGAAGGAGAGAAGAAAAAACTATTTATGAGCTCGCACAACCGTCAGGGTTTAGGGTTGAAAATCAAATTGGTGCCGCGTAGAGAGCGTGGTGTGCTCAAGCTTAACAAGCTGTCCTTTTCATCTGTCATTGGATTTATTTTGAGGAGACTCTAACTCATTAAATATCTAAATCTTCCTTAATAAGTGTGGTGGGGGGGGGGGACAGCTTTCAGAAATTGAAACCTTGTTGGTTTTAGAGAGTCATTAAAGTTTTATGGATTCATGATAGATTTAAGGTGGGCAATGATTTTTTTTCTTCTCTTTTTAATAACTTTATCATTTCTGTATGAAATCATTATAACTTTACCTGCTTTACAATAAGATTCTATATAAAACAGCTTAATTCTTTTAACCTCATTACAAATTGAGCCTTTAGATGAAGAGTTGAATGATTTTTTTTACTATTAAATCGACACTTAAAGTTTGAAATAACTATGCACAACAGAGTACTGTAGTTAAGGCTGTGCCTCTGATGATTTCAGTTTTGTCCATGCCTTCCAGATCGCCCTGAGGGACTCTGCTGCTGTCCCTGATCTATTCTGTGTCTGACCTTCTCCCTGAGGAGTTCTGTCAAGATCGTATGTAACTTGGAGGGATTATTTTTGTGGGCATCCTAATAAAACACCTCCAACAAGTTCCTGCTGATGGATAAAGCCAAGTTCAGAATACAGAAAAACAAATGCAGGTCATGTTGGCGCTGCATTGAAGACAAGTTTTCTTTTTTAAATGCTTTATTTATTCATGCATGAAGGATTTGATGATGAATGCATATCCCATACTTGTGGGGTTGATTTTTTTTCTCCTTAAGATATGAGTTATGAATGTCAAATGACAAAGACACAGGAAACCTACTGGTGTTCAGTGCTGGACTGCTGTAAAAACTAGGTCTGGTCCTCTCACACACACATGAAGAGCAAAACAATCCCACCATATCCACATCTCCAGAAACCTGCTTTCATCCAGCTACCTGTTGGTAACAGAAATGCTGCTTGTTGTTGTGTTGCAGGTCAGTGAGCTCCAACTGCATCTGATGTGATGCATCATCAGAAGCAGAGAGAAGAGCAGCATGTTCTTCTAGTTGGGCTTCAGTTGTGATAATGGTCTGTGGAGATGTTGCATCTTGGTTCCAAAGGCAGTGATGTGTGTATAGAGCTGTGTCTCACCTGTAAGGTCTGGTTTAGTAGATCTGCCAACCATGTGCCATCAGATCTTTTATGTACTGGTTCTCCCATTTTGACTAAACTTGTTCACTTTCCACCCCTAGGCTATGTTCACACTGTCAGCAAAAGGGATCCATATCCTTTTTGTGCCATTATTTTTTGTGATAGTCTGAACAGCAGATATATTTTGTTTTCAAATGGTCACTTTCACATGTGGTCTTAAATCAGATATTCCTTTGATATTTTTCAGTGACCTCATGTCACAGGTATAGCTGCTGCTTATTAAATATATTTCCTGAATCCAAAGACCATCTAGACTAATACAGCTCCAGAAAATTAGAACCATGTTCATAATATCATAAATGCAAGAAACAGAACTTACCACTATAATGCTGCATCAATGACTGGTAAATATCAAATACCTTCAATAAAGTCACACTATGTAACTTTTTCATAATTTTAAATCTTTTCTTGAGCCAGTATGTGCTAATATGACCCTTTACAGGGTTATGAAAAGTCACTCAGCCCCATCTGCTGCGTGTCTCCAGAATACCACACTTGCAACTTCTGACTCTCTGGTCCGGTGCCCTGAAGTCTCACAAAGTCACGTATCTCGTGAGGGTTAGGCTAACCCAATGTGGCTAGCTGTTATGCTAAAAGTGTTTTTATCTCATGATTCCTGAATCTCTCCCTGCTTGAACACAGCTGGTTTCTTTGAATGAGTGATGAACCGCTCCAGTAGAAAGCAATGAAGGCTGAGGAGACATTTCAACAGTTAGATTTAGGTGTTTATGCGCAAAGACAATGCTAACATTTTTACAACAGTGACTTAAAGTAAGGGGTGCTAAAAACAAGCCAAAACTGCACAGTTTGCCTTTAATAATGAACTGGGGGGGGGGGGGGGGGGG
>SSNR01000008.1:3687705-3727707 GCA_006937965.1 Callopanchax toddi | reverse complement strand
GGGGGGGGGGGGGGGGGGGGGGGGAGCACAACATTTACAGTTGTAAGAAAGGATATGTGGGTCCAGGATGGACTTTGTTTTGTGTGACACTCCTGGTGAGTGCATGCACATGAGATCTGTACAACTATGACTCCTTTCAGACCGCATCAAGTTTGGCACATGGGCCAAACTTTGGAAATATGTTCACCTTAGTCCATTGACATCTGGCCAAGAGACCTGAGTTTGACACTGATCCTACTCATTATTTTTGCCATCATACAAATGCACATTCAATATGTGCACAACACAGATGATGCATCCCTGTGACAGGAAGGAAAGTCTGTGTCCAATTAAAAAAGCATGACACCAAGCTCTTACTTCCTTTTCTGCACATATTTGTTCCGGATGTTTGTAGTGTTTTTATTGTATATAGTCATTTAGTTCAGCACTGTGTCTCCTGAGAATGGCTGCGAAGCTGTTACAACATTTTGATTTGTCTTATTAAATTACATTCTAAGATAGCAGCTTGGGTCTGTGGCCACAACAAAACAGAATCTCTCCCTGCTCATGTCAAAGTCTGGTTCCACTGGGATAAACAGGGATATCTGGACTAGTAGCTTTACTGTTGCTGCCCACAGTGTGAATGCATACGTTAGGATGACAGAGGGCCCCTGGAGGTGATTCACAGTGCTTGACAGAGGAGCCCAGGGTCTAATTTTAGGAATGAGAGGGAACCTGAAGACTTGACAAGTTTACAGACCCTGAGGGATGGATTTGATGGTTTGTAGTCTTAGTGTCCATCACTTGTTTTGTTTTATTTTGTTTTCTGGTCACAGCATGAAGCAGCTCGTTTGTTCTTTTTGTGACTATGACTCCCCCTGCCCAGAACTTGACCTGTTTTCTTTGTCCACTTTGGCCATGAGTCACTTCCAGTAATCCTTGGAAAAGTTTTGTTTCCCCCACAGAGTTCATTTAACACAGAGAGCTCCCTTTCATGATACAATCTCCTCATATGAGACGTCCTCCTTTTAAGAATGGAATTAACTTTCTGCAAGTGGCCTTTTCTTGTCTCAGTCAGGCGTTTTCTGCAAAGAGCAAAATGTCATTTCTGCCGCTAAAGCTGTGGTGGATGCATTTTTCTCGTTCTTATATCACACGAGTCAGATCACTCCCTCTGATATTAAAAGATGCCTTATACTGTACACGGTAATGATCATATCTAGTTGCCATACTGATATAATTTCTCTGTAAGAGAGCCTTTGCAAAATGAGGATTACTGCTTTCATTCGGCGCTCGGCTACAGATAACGCTATAAAAAAGCTGCCTTTAACACAGTAATGTTTGTATAACATGAAGAAAGGGTGAACAGGAAGAAAAAGTCATACTAGCAGTGGAAGAAAATCATATTCTTCACATGAAGCATTTATACATAAAAGCACTTTAAGGTGATTTGGTGTCTTATATGTACATTTTTAGGAAAGTAATCTATATCATTTCAGTTTAATGTGGAGCTCTATATAATTTTCAAAGTAATAGTTCATCATCTCGAATCACCTCGAATCACCTCGAATCACCTCGAATCACTTCGCATTCACCTTCAGGAAGAGGAGCTACTCATACAGGTGAACAAGCGGCCCGCTGGGTCCGAATTGACGATGAGTGGAAGTTGTTCAGTTTGGGCGCTACTCTGCGACATCACATCACACACACCACACAGAGGAAAGGATCAAAACAATAATGACAAATGCATAAAATTAATTATTGAGGCTGATTGTCTTGTCATTTTGTCACATTAAAAATTGTTTTTTTACATTAATAATAGACTGAACTCTTGGTAAGAAAGACAAAAACATTTCATTGTTCATGCAAGACAATTAAACTCATTTTAATTAATAAACCGCTTGGTTTTTTGTGGAAAATTAAAAAGTTTTCCTCTTTGAAATAATAAAACATACATTTTACTAAATTATCAAAGTGAAGATCAAAAATGAGGCCAATTTGTTGTTTGTTTCATTATGACTTACTGAATCATTTCTAAAGAAAACAAAGACTTTTTTACTCCAACTCTAATTGCATTTTATCAAAGGTAATTATTTGCCTTTAGTTCAAAAAGTAATGAGAATAACTTACGGTATTTTTTAGAACACCTGTTATTAATGTTAGTGTCTTACCTGTTTTAAAACGGCACTTTATTTTAATTTGCAATGTTTCATTTTTTATGTGATTTGTAGAAATATGCTGTTTAGTTGGAAGTTGGATTGATATAGTGACTTAGAAGTGATCAAACTACCCCTAGTAGACCCTAGGTACTCAATAGGCTGGAGCCAGCCTGCAGTCCATCTCTTTCTGGCCCTCCAGTCATGTGCTCCCCAAGCTGTCAATTTGTCATAAAATCCACCTCGAATCACCTCGAATCACCTCGAATCACCTCAAATCACCTCGAATCACCTCGAATCACCTCAAATCACCTCGAATCATCTCGAATCACCTCGAATCACCTCGAATCATCTCGAATCATCTCGAATCATCTCGAATCATCTCGAATCACCTCGAATCACCTCGAATCACCTCGAATCATCTCGAATCATCTCGAATCATCTCGAATCACCTCGAATCACCTCGAATCATCTCGAATCATCTCGAATCACCTCGAATCATCTCGAATCATCTCGAATCACCTCGTATCACCTCAAATCACCTTGAATCATCTCGAATCACCTCGAATCATCTCGAATCATCTCGAATCACCTCGTATCACCTCAAATCACCTTGAATCATCTCGAATCACCTCGAATCATCTCGAATCATCTCGAATCACCTCGCATTCACCTTCAAGAAGAGGAGCTACTCATACAGGCGAACAAGCGGCCCGCTGGGTCCGAATTGACGATGAGTGGAAGTTGTTCAGTTTGGGCGCTACTCTGCGACATCACATCACACACACCACCAGGCTCGCATTGTAGGTAGGACTGAGACTGCAGCCGGCCAGTCAGTCTGCAGTAGGTATGTTGGCTTAGCTCAGACCCAGTTGGACCGCCGAGGAGTAGGTCCAAAAAAAAAAGGGTTTGGCGCAGGAAACACACATGACCCAGATGTTAAAACAAATCCCTACCCAGACCAGACCAGGGAGGCCCAGATGTCAAAGTGCCATTTTTTTTATTTTCATGTGACCTTTTTAGGTTAGTAATTGAGTATCCTAGACTCTTGTAAATACTATGTATCAAACCACTTCTGGTCCTAAAACAGCCAGACTGAGTATTAGTATTAGTACTTTCATCAAAAACCTGCCATGTCCAGTCTTATACATGTCTGCTGCCCTCTGGTGGAGGATCTACAGGTGGAAAGGACAGTTTTATATTTTTATTTCAGCTATAATGTTATAAATTTAATAAAATTTAAACATGATTATGTAGTTGTTATATTATTAGGCAATATAAATAGTACATTTTTAAACTATTTTATTTTTACTAATAGTTGCTATTTTAGGCTTTAAATGGATAAAGCAAAATGACTAATCTGTTTGAAATGTTAGCATCATTTGATTACATATGTGCACAAAATTGGCTAAACTATGTTGTTGATATGAAGGTTGATATGATCAATTTATTTGTTGTTTTGGGTCAAAAAGCCACTACAAACTGAGACCAAAGAGTCACTTGTAGCCATAGAGACACAAGTAGTGTTGTGACTGTTGACAAAATAAGAAATAATGTAAGGCTTGTTACAGTTTGGTTTGATTCTAAAAGGGCTATCCTTATAGAGATTTTCTTAGTATTATTGACCATGCATGGAGTGCAGCAGTCAAACAATCCACTTTGGTGGGACTGACACATACAGATGTGTGTTTTGCCTCCTAAGGCTCCAAAACAGATGAGTAAATGATCCTGTTTGGAGCCAGTCAGTGAGTCAGGGAGCAGTCAGTTTAATGTAATCTTTATTTAATCCTATAACACAGAGGTCGAGGCTCGTCATGGCTGGCTAAAATGTACTTGTGAGCACTGCCGCTGTATACCAGAGGTTCACCTTTTGAGCTCATTTTCACCACAGAGTCATTCAACGTAAAGCGATGCTGTTGGAAGGGGAATAAATGATGATGGAGGAGCTTTTGCTGTGACAGAGAAACAGAACCAGTTGTTGCTGAGGTAGCATATGTTTCTCTGCATGCTTCAAGTGTGTCATTGTGCTGAGAAGTGCTTCAGATTTTCCCGTAGCAAGGGCTTTACGCTCGATCTGCTTCGGATGATAATTCCTATAACCGAACTGCAGCCAGTTTCCATGGTAATCGCTTTGTCCCTTAGTTAGGAAAGTTGACTAGAAGTAACCAAACATCCATGGAGATAAAAAACTAAATCTGATTAAAATCTAGAGATTAGGTTAGCAGCATGACAAAAATGTTTTTATGATGGGAAATCAAAAAAAGCTGTGATTTGTTTTTGCAATGTTTTCCTTTTCTTGTTAGTACTGCTGATCGCAGTCCGACAAACCATCTAATTATTTAGCAGCTACATTCTTGTATCTTGTGTAAAACTGGTTCCACTGATTCAGTGCTTTTACAGAACTGCAGAGCGCAGCAATAACATACTCATCTGCAGTGTCATGCTGAAACTTAATTTTTGAAAGATCTGCCGACTAAAGCTTATTTCTAAAATCTCACTGTCAATAATAAAAAATAAAAGCTTGCAGATTTTGGTCTCAATTTCAATGTTTGCTGGATGGTTTTACAGGACAGCAAAATCTGGTTTTAGCTAAAGGGAATAGATGTCATGGACAGGAGCAAAGTTTTTTCAGCTGACTATGGCGTGGATGTTACTGTACCCAAAGACCGCTGTAGGCTGCATGATGGCGTAGGTTGTAGCATTAATTCCTCCCAGCAAGAAGGTCGCAGGTTTAAATCCCGCTGCGACCTTTCTGTGTGGAGCTGCATGTATGGGTTTCAAATGATTTCCTCCCACAGATCACATCATGCCTGATGTGTGCAAGTCACTTTGGAGACAAGCATCAGCAAAATGAATAAACATAAAAGAATAATATCAATCAATGACCATAACAATTAATACTATAAAAAGCTACCTTGAACCATCAAGATAAATATTTATAACATGACAAAAAAGTGGAAATATCCAAAACATCTACGGTAATACTAGTGGTGGAGAAAATATAGTTTAAATGAGGCTTGCTTTAGTCTTTTAGGTCTAAATATTAATTTAAAAAAATAGAACTAAAAATACTTTTCAGTCCACCATTCATCCTGTAAATCAGTGTAAACACAGTGTGAGGTCTTGAGATGGTCTCAGAATGTCAAAGTAAATGGAATATGGTTGCTAAAAGCATCATGTTTACCATCTGAAAGGAGGTTCTTATACTCTTATTTAATGGACTTAGAAAGGCTGTTAGATTAAGATGATTATGTCATCTTTTTCAAATAAGAATATTTTAAAGTTTTTTTGTTCAAACATATATAAATAAAAGCTTTTTTTTCTTCTTTTTTGACATTTCCACTCTTGACAGCGGTCCTCCTCAGAAGAATCACCAGGTGTTGATGTGATGTGTCTTTGTCAGAAAAAGCAGAAATAGAAAGCTTTCATTCTCATGTTCTTTTGGTTTCAGCTGGTGATGTTCAGTGGCACAAATCTCCACTGCAATGATTTGGTGGGTTGACAGATAAAAGGTTTGGGAGGCACCTCTTCATTAGAATAGAACATGGAGAACGTACTGTAAACCTGAGAAGGAGGTCACAAACAGAAACTGTGTTATGTGAGGATGCACACTCCAAAATATAAATAAACCAATATCTACAACTTGATTATAATTAATACAAACATTCTGAGATTGACAATGCAATTTTAAAAAATTAAGTTAATGCTGAAATGCAAAAACAGCTGCAAAGTTGTATATTGTTGTTTTAGGGTTTTTGGTTTGTCTCTCTGCAGATTTAGCAGCTGATTTGTGTTGAATTACCCTGCTTCACTGTGTGCTTTCAAAAATAAGAAAAAAATAAAGGTTTTTCATCATTTTAATTATGAACACAACACTCCTCTCCACTCAGCCATCCATCACTACCCATGGAATTTAGAGACCTATATTTGATCCCATCTTCAGGAGCTGTCATCCAAATATGACAACACACATTCACCCTGCAGAGGAAGAAAAACTGATAATCACAGGGAATAAAGTGTGCAGCCGAGAGGAGAAGCTCAAACTGTTGCAGTTATTCAAATGAGGGAGAGCAGAGTTAAATATATAACAGATTCTTGTCTGTTTTAACCAAAAGTTGCACAGTGATCTGCAAATGTCTTGAGCCAATCACCATCTGATTATTTTTATGCAGCTCTTTTGAATTATTTTAAGCTTTTTAAAACGATTTAGTTCATTTTAAACTATCAGAGGTTCAAATCCTGAACACTCAATCCCTCTCAGTAACAGCATATCCAGTAAACAACTGGTTTTGTGCTGAACTTGTGACTGTAGCAGTCCTCTGTGTTTAAACAAACTGAAGGAGTGACATTATTTTGAGTGGATCAAATATGAATATGGTGAATTATACCCGGCAACGTGTGATTACATTAATTCGTGGTTGAATAATGAAGGATAAGTGAAAGGGACTAATCTTTGAGCTGAAGGAGGCATGACATGTTTGCCAAAAACACACTTTCTGCCCTCAAAACACACAGAGATTTCTGGCTGCTGGTTTGGAAAAAGAACTGGGAGCCAAGAGCGTCTGCAATGAGGATAAGGACTTTGGACTGAACGTGTCCTCAAAATAACAGGGTTTCTCTCCCAAAGCTGATTTTTCTTTGTGAGTTGATGCTGTATAATAATAATTTACTTAAACTGAAATGAATTGGGCCGCCATCATTTAGCCAGAGGAAGTATTTCTTTCATCATTGCACCAGTCAGATAAGCCCGGGGCATCTGTCTCTGTCTGCAGCTTTGTGGTGTTTTACCACCACAACACATTTTTGTCTATTGAGCTGCTATTTCTGTGCAAAGCAGCAAGACCACCAATCCACTGAAGGAGGATCTATATACGACACACCTTCTGATTATTAATAAACTGCAGCACCTACATGGACCAAAAGAGGAGGAGGGCTTCAGAATCCTCCAGTGTTTGAGTTTTAAAGACCAACCTTCTCTGCATTTATCTTTCTGCATCCCACAGTTAAAACAGGATAGTGTTTTGATCATAAAGGCAACTCTGAATGCTGCTTTTGACTACTGAGGACATGAGTAGAGATGATTGCGGAGGACTGAAAGATGAACAACAAGCACATGTGCACATACTCAGAATCATACAACCAGCAATTTCAGGGCTTTACAATCCTCCAGCGGTGGGTTAAAAGTCAGCATAATCCAGCCCCCTTTTGTCTGAAGTGGCACGTTTTACATCATATGTCAAGCGTTTGAAGAGTCTACAGCTCTATCGCTGCAGCAGTTGCTGAAGCTCCCCGTAGCATGACGACAAAGGCCTTTTCTCAGCTGTAATCAACTTTGCTGCCCACGCAGGGGGTGAGGAGGAAGCTGAAAAGATGAATCTGTTTGCTCCTGATCACAGAACAAACCGTACAGCAGGCCAAACCCTCGCTGGTTTGGCAATAGGGGAAGAGTCTGGAGATTAAACAGTGAGATCTTTCTCTTGATCAGACTCTTAGCCTGTCCTCCCCGCTATCCCTGCACCTGCTAGTCACAGCCCCTGATGTATGTGCGCCCTTCTCTCCACCCCTCACTTTCTGCATCTCAACTGTCACTGACTATCTTTCTTCTGCTTCCTCCCCCTCCCCCACGCAGACCCCCAACCCTTTCACTGCTTTTGATTATCGGCTGCTGCTTAGAACTTGTGCGAGCACAACTTTATCTCTGCCTGGCACAATCACTTTCACATGTGCTCATCCTCAGAATCTTTTGGCGCCGGCGTCTGTTGTCTCTCGCCCATCTCATTTGCTCTGACATGCATGCTCGTATTCACAGAAACATTATTTCTGAAATTCTCTGTCTTTGTTAATCACGGTATGATTAAATAAAAGGGAAATGCCTCAGAATTGGCATCTCTGTCCTAAATGGGATGAAAGTACCTCGAAAGGTCAGAAGACATAAATAAATTCGAGATACAGCATTAGAATGGTGTTGAATGAATTCCTGTTGGGAAAATCTGTGCAGTTTGTACTCTAACACTGAGATCAGAGGTCTCTGTGGCCAAGAAAAGTGCAAGTTAACAGGTAAGGTTACTGCAGACAGACAGCAGCTTCAGCCTGAACCCTCAGTTTCTCTAAAACCGCAGCACTCTAGAACCCTCAGTTTCTCTAAAACCGCAGCACTCTACTACAACTCTAAATAAATAGAGGAATAGAGCTGACAGAATTCTATAAACTACTGTAGGTTAATCGTTTAACAATAGTGTTCTAAATTGATGAAAAGATAATATTCTCCTTAAAACAACTAAATTGTTTTTAAAAAATCATCGTAATGACAAAAACATTCAACAAATGATTTTTACAGAGTGTCATTCAGTGGCAGCTGTTTGTGCATCCAATAAATTTTGAATGAGCCAACTTTATTAAGTGATTTTGGTTATGTCATCTAAACCATGTATGCCTGGTACACCGGGAGTGGGGGGTGGGGGATTTGTGTCCACATTTATCTCGGTAAAACATGTGACCCATCCCGGAGAAGACAGCCTGTTTAGTGGAGGTGGTTAGGGGTTCAGTATATTACCCAACAATTCTTCAACACATGGTTTGGACTTGGGATTGAACCCTGACCTTCTGATCAGACAACCTGTTACATGTGTCCCCAAAAATGACCAAAGTGTAGCCTTCCTCCTCTGGAGGAGATGCAAAACCAGAGCAATGAACATGATGATGAACTATTCACCCTCTTTCATTCAGGCAGAAGAATGAGCAGCCTCAAAGCCCAGCTTACATGGCTGATAAGTAGTTTCTTATCTAACACCTTCACATCGCCTCCAGAACGGGTGAATTGCAATTTCTCCAACTTCTCTAACATGCTGATAAACGAGAAGCTGAGAAGTTCTATTTTAATGCCTGAAACAACAACTGTAAGTTCTGAAAAACTGATAATAAAACATAAAGTTGCCTCTCTGAGAGAAAAATTTCAAATAAAATTAAGCAACTGAACTCAGAGTTGGTTGCTTCACAGTTATTTCACTCAGCTTAAATCTAAAAAGAAACCTCTTATGATTCCTAACAATTTAGGGAAGCAAATTAATTTTTTAATCATTAATAATTTGACTTCTTTTCATTTTTAAACATTATTTTCATGCTCAAAAATAATTTGCTTCAAAGCTGCTTTAATACATTGTCCCTGAAGGAAGTGAACTGTTCATAAAAACAAACATTTGTGAGAACAGAAGTTTTGTAGCTGCTGGGTTGGAAAATCTGCAGCTCTCACACACAGCTTTAAGTCAAATGAAAATAAGCTGTATATTATGTGTTCAATGTGTGTTTTTGTTTGTTTTTTGTTTTTGCATTTCTGTTAGTTTTAAATAACATGAAGAAATGGATAAACAACATGTCTGTGGACACCTATCAAGAGAACCAGTTAAATACCTGAAGTCCTCTGTTAACAGATGACCAAAAAAACAGAGATCAAGTGATGATGAGCAGAAAACTGACTCCAACAAGACATTTTAGCTGCTTTCACTTGAAGGAAAATCTAAGTTGAAGCAAGAGCATTATTGAGGAACCAGACAGCTGCATGCAGCAGATTCAAATAGAAGTCCATGTCATCACTTTCTAGATTAAATCTAAACAAACTGTCAAAAACTTGCCTCTACGTTTTGCATGAAAAACATCCTGGAACGGCTGCAGTTCTAGATTTTAATCCCACCGCAGCATTTAAAGATTTCTTCAAGTTCTGTATTCTAACAACAACAACAAAAACTTTAGCTCTTGAACAAGGACAGAAAAGGTTAAATTATTCAAAATAAACATAAGTTCCAGTAATGCTTGATCCACCTTATTTCAGAAACCTGGTGTGATCATGGTGTGCTTCTATTTCTAGGTGACAGCAGTGCCGGTGGACCCCATCTCGTCTTGGCCAAGACTGTTGGCAGAATGAAACTCCTCAGTGAAAACAGGAGAACACTGTCACTTTTACTGACTCCATTTTGTCTTCACGTTCAGTCACATTTAAATAAAACTGAGGTTCAAAGGTTGACAAACAGGAACATTTTGGAATAACCTGTTTAAAATGAACACAGATAGAATTTGTTTTGTCAGACATTGAAGGTGATGCAGAAAGAAGAAAACACAACTCTTCTATTTATAAATGCTTTATTTTGGAGATTATACAAGTAAAGTGTCTGAACAACCAAACACTAACAGTGAGGTTAATGAGAGCTACTGCATTTCTATTGGATGAACATGCTCCTAGTATAAGACTTAAGTGAGTGAAGACAGATGTTTTAAGATAATTGATCATATTCTGAAAGCACTTATTGCTGGCGGACTGTATAATTTGATTTAATTTATTAAAAAGTATTTTATATTTTTAAATTCTAAGGTTTGTCATGCAAATGCAATTAATTTAAAAAAGCTGCAGCATTCCCTCTCTGACAGAGGGAAGGTTGCTCCTGTAATCACCAGTTTTCAGCTGCCGTTTCATAAACATTTGGTGTTCTGAATAGAAGCAGGGCTCAAATTAAAAGACAGTATGTGTGTTTTTAGTTTTAGAAAAAAACCCGTAAGTCCAACTTTGTGGGTCAGGGATTTGTTTTTAATACTGTAAAACTGTTTAAGCTTTGAACCAAAACGACCCCTTCATGAGATTTGTTGATGCTCACGGTGAATGTGAAAACTACATTTAAACACTGAAAAGTTTAAATCATGCCTTAAAGCTGGAGAATGTTAAACAGAAGTTTTACTTTCCCTCAAATTAGTGTTGAGTTGAACTTTACACCTTTCCAAACAGCAGAAAGGCCTGAAACAAACAAGCAAATATGGTGAACATATTCACACATAAGCCCTTAAATGACCAGATTATATTTAAATAAATGCATTTATCTCTACCAGCTACTTGATGAACAATCAGACCTCCGTACATAATGAACACATATATTGGTCAACTTGTTCTCTTTAATTAGTGTTTAGTTTTAAATATTTCACTGAAGCATGGAGCCAGTCAACTTCCCTTTGTCCTGCTGTAAGCCTTGATCCTGAGTCTTGCCCTATTTTTGGACTTTTAAATAGTTTTTTGATGAGAACAGAGGGAAACGGGGAGAAATGGCAGTTAATAGACCACAGAGCTGCTTAAATATTAAATGGATGGGCGGTGGTGACACAGAAAACACAATCTTCTTTTCTTGCGGCTTTGCATCCAAATCCAAATTGCAATTGTGTGGTCAACAAAACAGTCGAGGGATTTAGAATCAGAAAGCTCCCTGCCATCACCAGTCTCAGTGGAGTTTGTCTCTGGGGATGTTGCTCATTTGATTGTTGTAGCATTGGTTTTATTGTAAAAAGTATTTTAAAAGCCATACTCAATAGTGGTGTTGCAACCACTATTGAGTATGGGTAGGGTTGCAATTATCAATGTTTTTTTCATGTTGGGTATGATTGTGTTTTAATGCTGCTGACCCCCTTTACTGTAATTGATCGATAAACTGTCTAAATGACTCAGTAATGGTTGAGCATAGATTACTAACAGCAAATGCACCCAACCAGTCTCATAATGCTCACAATCTAATACAGAAAATATGAAGCTATCACATCGTGACAATAGCTGGCATATGATTCAGCGTTCCTGTTGGACTAAAACTGTCATTGCACAAGACTAGCCTGCTTTAAAATGTATTTTTGTCATGTATGAAAATAGCATGACAGTGACGATGTTTTAAGAACAAACACTAGAAACCTGTTTGTTTTCTGCAGAGATTTTGAAGACCCAGGCTCAAAGACCCCGTCAGGTTTGAATAAAAACGCCTGACTGAACCCCTTTTCTAGAGCTGTTTATACACTTGACTGATATTCCTGTCTCTCCTCTTAAATCCCTTGCACTTATTCAGCTGGTGTAAACAATGTGATAAGTTTGCACTCAATTTTCTGAAAATTGCTCTGTAGTGCACAAGTTTCAGTGTTAACAACAGCAACCCACTCTCTGCACATATGCTGACAAGCCACTTTATTTGGCACACCTTTTCAATTATTTACCCCGAATGAATAATCAGCCAATCGTGTGGCAGCTAGTCAATGCATTTGGCTTTCTAGACGTGGAGAAGACAAATTCCTGAAGTTCAAACTGAGCATCAGAATGAGGAAAAGAGTGGACACAGCATGGTTGTTGATGCCAAACTAGCTGTTCTGAGTTTTTCCAAAAATTGCTGATCTTCTGGTATTTTCACCTACAACCATCTCTAGGGTTTTACAGAGAATGGTGCAACAAAGGTCAAATATTCAATGAGCAACAGATGTTTGGATGAAAATGTCTTGTGGATGTCAGAGGTCAGAGGAGGCTGACCTTTAAGGAGTCTGGCAGACTGGAGCTATTAGAAAGACAACAGTAGCTCAAATAGTCACTTATTACAACTAAAATCTACTGAAGTAAATATGTACATAAACTTTATAAAGCAAATTTCAAGAGAAAAAATACAAAGTGCTTTACAACACAAGCAGAAACAACAAGAATAAAACACAAGTAAAATCATTTAAACTTCATGCTCAATTAATTAAAAATAAAATAATAATAGACTAATAAAAGGCCAAAAGATGAGTCTTCAGTTGAGTCCAAAGAGAGTATACTGAGGGGCAGAGAGTTCCAGAGTGTGGGGGCTAGAACTGCAGAGGCTCTGTCCACTTTAGTTTCAGTCTAGATCAGTGGACCTGAGTCCTGGTGGTGATGTAAGGTTGCAAAGCTCTGAGATAGGGGTGTATTTCCATGCAGAACCTTAAAAATCCAAACCAGAACCCTGAACTGGTTCTGCCCTGAACAGGGGGCCAATGCAGATAGACCAGTATAGGTGTTAGTTTGAGGACCAAGTCAAAAGTTTTGCAGCTGCATTTTGGACAAGCTGAAGACAGTCTAGTAAGTTTTAATAGAGGCAGGCAAAAAGTGAATTACAATAGTCAAAATGGGATGAAATAAAGTAGTGTATAAGCATTTCCACCTCAGTCTCAGAGTTTTGTATTCTTTTCCTCAACTGTCAACTCAATTTAAAAGGATTAAACATACAAACCATTATTTAATGGTATAAAAAAAGCAGGTGAATGGTGTAATGTTGAGGAGGAGATTTTCTTGCCCAACTTTGGGCCCCTTAGTACCAACTGATCCTGGTTTAAACTCCACAGCCTAACTGAGTATTGTTGCTGAACATGTCCATCCCTTTATGACCACAGTGGACCATGATGCTACTTGCAGCAGGATGATAATAATAATGCATTAGTTTTATATAGCGCTTTTCTAGGTCACTCAAAGACACTTTTACAGAGTTGCATTATTCATTCACACAGTCATTCTCACTGGTGGTGGTAAACTACGACTAACGTCTGTAGCCACAGCTGCCCTGGGGCAGACTGACAGAAGCGAGGCTGCCATTCTGCGCCATCGGCCCTTCTGACCACCACCAACATTCACACACAGTCACATTCACACAGACAAGTTGGGTGAAGTGTCTTGCCCAAGGACACAACGACAATCTAACCCAGCCAGAGCTGGGGATCGAACCGGTGACCCTCCGGTTACCAGACCGGCCACTCTCCCAACTGAGCTAGTGCTAGTGATGCTCCATGTCACAAAACAAACCATTTCAAACTGGATTCTTGAACATGACAATGAGTTCACAGAACTCCCAACAGCCACACGATCTCCATCCAGTCCAGAACCTTTGGGATGGGGTGGAGATTTACATCAGCTGTGTGATGCTGTCATGGCAACATGGACCAGAACCAATTAGAAATATTTCCAACACCTTGTTGATTTCATGCCATGATAAATAATGGTAGCTTTGAAAGCAAACATCTGTCCAACCTTGTACTAGTACATTGTATCTAATAAAGTGGCCTGTATGTTTGGATCACAGTCAGTTTATGCATCCATGCCACCAAATAAACACATATTCATGCACCAATCAAGTGTCCTCACAATAAAAACAGGTGAAACTACTAGATGCTTCCTGCTGCCCTTTGCTGATGATATGCAAATTTGCATGAGAGGTCAAATGAACAATTAAATTAAAACTGATGAAGCTTCTGTGGATGGGACCTTGAGGGCACTTTGGGTGCATTTGCTGTTAGTAATCTATGCTCAACCATTACTGAGTCATTTAGACAGTTTATCGATCAATTACAGTAAAGGGGGTCAGCAGCATTAAAACACAACAAAACATCCACACGCAGTCCAGCGGTGTGTGGAGCTAAAACACCCATGTGACTATCACAGGAGAACAAGAGGCGTTTGTTTCCGACACAGAGAGAGCCCGCCGGTGCACCGCATTCACCCACAGCCTCTCATCCGCCGCGCTGCTCCTCTACAGCAACCTGCGAGGAGCGGAGAGAGGGAGAAGGAGCGACGGAGATGGCGAGCATCAACATGGAGCTGCGGCTGCTGGGGCTCGTGTGGCTGATTCTGGCGTCCCAAACAGCCCTCGTCCGGTGTCTTAACGGCGACGAGGACCAGAACCAGGACACCGAGTGCAAGGTAAAGAGCGTCACCGTGTCGGCGCTGCCGTTTCTCCGGGAGAACGACCTGAGCATCATGCACAGTCCGTCGGCCTCCGAGCCCAAGCTGCTGTTCTCCGTTAGGAACGATTTTCCCGGAGACGTCGTGGTGGTGGACGACCTGGAAAACACCGAGCTCCCGTTCTTCGTCCTGGGTGAGTTCTACAAACACCGTGGCCAGCTGGTTTATTAGCCACCAATTAAGCGGATTAAAGCTTCGTATTATTACTCTAAACATCTGTCTATTAGCCTAGGCCTGGCTACACAACACGGCTTCGCTGTTTGGGTTAACACCGTGAGCAGTAAGGGCATCAAGACTGAACAGATAAAGAACTTATCCGCTTTAAAGCCCGATCAGGTGGCCGGTGATTGATAATTAGTCCAGTAACAGCTATTAGCTACATCAAAACTTAGCTTTTCTCTTAATAGGCCTCATAGCACCGCAATGGTAGTGAATTTATACATAATTCTTATAGATTTAGTGGCATAAAAGTGGAGTTTTAAATGTTTCTTTACTAGTTTATAGATTTAAGTTTACAACTTACTATTAGCATGACTAGTAAACACACAGCTAAACTTTTACTACAACTTTTACTCGAATGGTTTCCTTTCAGGTGTTTTTTATTTGCCCTAATTGCTCTTCAACCGGATGACGTGCTACTTTTTATGCATCTTTATGCTTTTTAGGCTGAGATCAAATAAGTTTTTGGAAAGTTCAGGTTGGTTTAGTTGAAAAAACACATGTTAGGACATGGTAATGTCCTGAAGAATATAAAAAACGTGGCATGAAGCTGAATAAGTTTGCATTGAATGGAGACGTCTAGCCGCTGTCCATGGTCCTGAATCTACTGACGCTCTTCCTATTTAGTTTGTAGAAACTGCAGCAGTGAGAGATCAGGAAGCTGCATCAGCTGAGAGCCGCACCAACACTCTCAGGGATAGCTTTCCAGTGTTTGACATAAATAAATATTTTTTTCTTCAGCAATGTTTCTTTGAGAATAGAGAATGAAACCCTATTGCTACATCTAAGGTGTAGTCCTACCTCATTTTAAGGTACAAACGATGTTCAAACTGTATTTTGCTAGCTTTAAAGTTGTATTTCTAAAGGCAGAAGACACATTTTCAATATAATTTTGGGAAATCTGTTGGTTTTATGAGAATTGCTGGCTCAGAGCATCTATACATTTATTTAATAACAAACTTTTCTCATGTTGTTTGCAGATTTTTTCTATACTTTAAAATTTGGGGAGACTTTTACAATTAAAACAGTTGTAGAGTTGATGTTTTACTTTGTTTCTAGAAACATATCAAAATGAAGAAATTTTTTCATGTTCTAGTTAAAGTTTTATCTAACAAATACCTCTGTAGCTGAAAAGAAAATGGGCAGAAACAAAAGTCTGGACTCTGTATGATCAGCATTTTGGAACACCCTAGGGGTGTTGCATGCACAGTTACATGCACAGTTTATTTGCAGATCTATTCATAGTTTTTCCAATATTATTATTATTAATAATAATAATAATAATAATAATAATAATAATAATAATAATAATAATAATATTGTGCTCTGTGAGAGTCGTGGCATCAGCTTGCAGCTTTTGAGTAAGTCCCATGTGGATTTTAATGTGTGTTTCTTATAACTAGCTTACTGTAGAACCATCCTTTTGGCTTTTCAGCTATTTTATTTTCTTTCACATTTTTTTACAAGTAGTACTTTGTTTGATCTTTGAATTTTCATCAGTTAGTTAAGCATTGCTTGTGACACTTTTGCAGCAGATTCTTTTTGTGTGATGCCCAAGGACATTTCAACACGACCAGGGTGTGGTTTGAACTGGTTCTCACACAAAAGGCGACCTCTATTCCTCAGTGCCATGGTCAACCATTGTATTTGACCAACACATGTAGCCCTTCCAATATTTGGCCTATCAATTGGATCTGCTTTCATTAGATGCCAGCACTGAAGTAGATGCTGCTGGATGGCAAACACCTGAGTTAGCTTAGATTTGCAGTGGGTGAGAGCAAGACGAGGAGGAAAATGTGGTGCGATGAAGACCTAGTGGTTTAAAAAAAAATAAAGCAAAAAATTAAGTCTCTCATTTGGAGATGTGTTTTACAAACAGATACTCTGCAAGACATGCCTAACAGTTGTGGCAACCAGGTAGCCAAAACTGCTTCAAAACGCCACATTTCCAAGCCGTCTGGTAAAGAGATGGCAAAAAAAGAAAAAATGCAGTTCAATGAGTCAGGATGCTGTACAAAATAGCAAAAACTTTACCTGATTGCTATATTTGATGCTAGCCAGAGTCGATTTGTACATGTCCTTTTGAGTGGTGCTGTTTTTTTATGCAGCTCACAGAGGGAATGCATCTGGTGGCGAAGTGATGTAAAAACTGGGTTAGGGTGGATTAAAACACTGTTTTTTATGCCTCAAGTGCACATTTTGTGGCAGTTTTGGATTGTCATAACCGCAAGGGGAAACACGATCAATATCCATCATCAGTGTTCTTAAATTAAGTATTTGGTCCTTTATGTGATATTATCATCACAACATTAAGCATTGTTATTGAACATTGATAATCACAGGATGATGGCAGATTTTCCTAATATCATGAAGCCCTATATCGTTTTCTTGTAATGTTTATACATTTTTACATCTTTTCACATCTATGTTATAAATGTACTAGCAGAGCTAAAAAGAAATAGAGTGTAAAGTTGTCCATGTAGAGTAGACTGACCTTGATGGATGGGTGTTTTTTTCATTATATGGACTGCTACAATAGATGAAGACAGCTGCTTTGTGGATATTTAAGCTGTCTTACACAACACATGTGGTAGACTTTAACCCTAACTGTTTCATATAGGTCTGTGTGACGTGGCCTATAGCATGCTTCAATATCTGTAGGCTTTAGCAAAACAGACAGTATCTACTTATATGATAAAAGTCTGCATTAGCAAAATAAATATTAAAATAAATAACAAAATGCTCAAAAGAAATGTTGTGATGATTCACATTTAATTTGTATGCAGAAAAAATAGCAATGTTTTTTGGAACCAGGCACTTAGGGCTTGTTTTTGTGACCTAGTTGTGCAAGTTTTTATCTAAAAATAGTCATGTTTGTGACAACTAAAAATTTAGATTTTTGCTGTAAACATTATCACATTGCTGTTAACTGGTAGGCTACATTTTTCCTCACTAAAATAAACACCCTTGGTTGTAATAATAACAAAAAAGGCAACATATTTTAGTGTAAATTTGTATTCCTGGATTTTTCAAAAACCCAACAATGACCATATTTTTAATCATGTACTTTAGACTTACCTGGTGATGCCCTCATTTTGTTCAGTGCTAACCTTAGGAATCACTTTTGGATGACTTATCCTAGACTGTTCTAAAATGATTATTTATTTGGAAACATGGTTTATACCTAAGTTATCATCATCGAACACTCATGAACTTGCTTGGGATCTTTATTTTTTCCCACAATTTCCCTTCTCACAAATACCCTTTTCTTTGTGTAGATATTACAGCATCCTGTGCAGAGTGCCTTCTGTGAGTTGGACATTCAGGAAGCCTTGGAGAAGCTAAACTTCCAGTGGATATTAGGTGCATAACAAAACATGACTGTGTGACAAATGTTCTAGTATAGTGATTTCATATGTATCACATAGAAAAAGTCACCACACAGAGAGTATATTTGAAATCTCGCCCACACGTAATTTCAAGGTGTGTGCAAAACTGTCGTCCCGGCCTGCAGGGACTGTATTGTGTGTGAGAAATGTATTTTTCTTATTCATTCAGCAGATGAACAGCCCAGCTTTGGGAAGCCTTTGTCACTGTGAACGAACTGTGCTCTCAGTGCGGTTTTAATGATGCGTTTCTATGTCTGTTTTAATTAACAGACATGTGTATGTGGGGAATAGATTTAAATGATGAAGATCTGGAATGTTTGCAGTATTATTGGGTGTTTTCACCTGAGACCACAAGGTCTGAATAGTATGAATAGTTCATTTAAAGGCCTAATTTAGACAACAGTTATTTCATCATGAGGTGGAGGGATCTCTCAAGACCCGGCGCTGCATATTAATGAATCTCAATTTGTGCTTGACATTTCCGTGTGCTGCATTCTGCTCCAGGACAGAAAACTTTTAATGAAAATTCACGCTGGGGAGTCCAACCCTGCTCTGGATTTTTTGGTACAAGTAGCGTCCCTGCTGTCTGCACAGCTGCAGCATTTTGTTTATTAATTTTCATTTTAGTTATTTATTTATTTTTTCAATTAAATTGTGGCTTGATTTCCTTCGTCGCCTTACAAAACCCCCTTTGTGGTTTTAGGGGAGCCTGCTTTGAATCATAAACCGGAGTTAGTAGCTTCTCAGGAAACCAAAGCACTTTGAGTTAGCATGGTGTAGCTGTTTGGATAAAAAAGAGCTAATTAAATTTAAACTTGTGTGATAAGATACTCACTGCGTGTTGTTTGAGTAGAAGCATTACTCTCCCTCCAGCAGCTGTTGGGACTTTGGGGATCCTTGTCTCTCACTGGCCTTCAATTTATTGTTTAGCTTTCTGCAGCCTCGTTCTGATTAATGTGCTACATTTTTATCTGAGCTTTTTTTTTTGGTCCCCTCACTAGCATACAAGGTGGCTGAGAGATTATGCAATTTAAAAATACATGTACAGTACTGTGCATAAACAAAGCACTCTGAATTCACGTGCACTGGGCTGTATTTCAAGGCAGGGCTGGGCAAAATTCAGTTTTCAATCATTTTAAAAGTTGTTCGTATGATACCCTGTTGTATTATCTGTCCAGACCCGCTCAGCAGTTCCTATTACTGCATGTAATATAGATTAATTCAAGGGATTCTTAAAGATTCCTAATTTTCATTTATTAGGTTAGAGAGACTGTAAATCTTAAACCTTTGACAACTTCTATCATTTTAATATATAGTTACACACACACACACACACACACACACACACACACACACACACACACACACACACACACACACACACACACACACACACACACACACACACACACACACGCACACACAGTTGTAGTGAGTCCTGCTAGATGCTGCAGTCTCCCATCAACCTTCCTGGAAACTTTGTAGTCTGCTGATCCTTGATAGAGTTGTTAAAGACCTCATATATTAATAATTAATCAACTCAAAATTACGTTTCTTTTTTTTTTTTTTTTTAGAAAGAACGAAACAATCCTGTTTCATAGCATTCAGATTTTTATGTGTTTTGATTACAAATAATTGTTTAAGTAACATAAATTAAAGCAGCTATCTGGAGCATTTTTCTCTGTATCAAAGTTTTCTAAATGTTTTAAATGATATTTCAGGTCTAAACTATGATCTGTGGGTTGAGTTCCACAACATCTGTCATTCTGATGAAGACCCTCCTTCCTCCTAGAGACCCCTTTCCATTATTTCTTGCCGCCGACATTTTTCAGACAATGAAATTCAAATGTCTGCATTCTCTCAACATGCACGCGCATCGAGCAAGCCTGTACCAGTAGGGGCGCTGTCGTACCGGACGCTCCGTGTGTTTCTCTGTTTGCCACAGCTCATTTCTACTAAAAACCTACCCATTTCCCAGCTAAAGATGGATTTATTTTTATTTTTAAACCTTTCACCTCACAGAATGGCAAGGCTTGACAGGGTTATGCGTTTATTTTGGTCAGAAAGTTCATCCAGGGCCGAGTCAAGTTCAGCTTCAGAGTCCAGCAGCAGCTCGCGTCTAACAGAGCTAATATCAGAAGCAGCAGGGACAGAGAGGGCTCATCAGACCCTCGTAGTGTTGGAATAAGATTGTGAACTGTGAGTGATTAAACCCTACACATTGAGCTGTACAGTTTATGCCCGCAATGTATATGCGCCGTGTGCACGCGCGCACACGCGACCGGACGCGCGTGTTGAGATGTTTTGAGGAGGAGCCTTTGGACGTTAGATTCAAAAACTGCTCTCCTGATGAAATCCTCCACAATGCGGCTTTAAGACGTGCAGTTGGGTTTTAAATCTGTCTAATCATTGGGTGCTGGGTGTGATCTGAATTCCACTCGTTTTCCACTTTTTATGGTGGCTCGCATTTTCCTTGCCAAATTGTCTCCCTGTGAAGCATCTAAGAAGCAATTTGAAAAGCAAAGATTCTGTGACTGACAGTAAATAAGGGCTGCAGAACTGCAGCCACTCGTTAGTGTCAGAAAAGCTCGGCTGCGTTATTAGAAATTTACCCTTTTGGTGTTGTGTCATAAATTGTGTGGGAGGTGAGGTAATAAAGTTGCCCTCTGGGAGAAACTCGAAGTGTATTTTCTCTGTCAGTTGTCTGTGATTTTCACATCTTAGAGAGCTTCGAGGGGAAGTCTCTCTGAGTTGTGTCCAATTCAAATCAGCTCAATAAAAAAAAATCTTACTTTGGATGTTCTGATATACAGTAGTAATATCTGCAAGTTATGTTTTTTTACACTTTGTATGGAATAAAAATCCCTTTGCTCTATATATGAATGAAAATAACAAGGTAATATTAACAGTAACTTGCTGCAATCTGCCTGTTATATGATGATGTTGTTGATTGTTGATAGAAGTAAAAGCAAATTTTGAATTCAAACTAAATTTTTTAACCTATAATGTGTTTTTTTAGGGGTGAGACTTTAACGCGGTAATTTAGATGAATTAATTTGAAATTTTTTACTCGTTTAAAAAAATTAATGCAATTAATTTAAGCTTGCATTTCAGGCAAAGGGGAACGTTTTTCATTGCACGATTTCCAGTACGCAGAATACACTGATGCACACATCAGATGTGGCTAGTTGTTAGCGCAAACAGTCCTGGTCCGTGTACCAACAGAAGGTTTTGGCAGCCCAAACTTAATGAACTGACTGGCTTCAGAACCTAAATTAGCTAGTAAACATTGGACAAACTTACACATTTTCTCACAAACTGGATCACTCTGGACTGTAGACCACTATCAGCGCTGCAAGATATAAAACCACAGGCAATCCAACTTCCTTCCTTCCATTTTCAAATACAATTCAACAGCATTTTGACACAAAAAAAACTGGATGCATTTAGGGCTGCACAATTAATCGTTAAAAAATTATCTAAATTCAGACTATGCAATATCATTCCCAAATGACAACAATTCTTAAAATAAGAAGAAGATGATGATGGTTCCGCATTAGATCCGGGACATAGTCTGCATGAACACAAGCGCTCCTCTTTCTCCCTCAAATGACAAAGTTCAAAATTGTTATTATTGTTAAAATTATTCAAAGGTTGTGTACATAAGAGAAGACAAGAGAGACTTTTATTGTCATTATGTTCAGTGTCAGCTGTGACGAAGTTGATGTGCAGGTAATAAGTTCAGTATATTTATATAAAATAAAATTGTGAGAGAATCGTGATCTCAATTCTAAGCAAAAAAAAAAAATAAAATTCTGATTCTTATTTTATCCATAATTGTGCAGCCCTAGATGCATTACAGAACGCGGACTTTGTGTCTTTGACTGGGGATTCTCAGACCTCTGTTGGTAAATGTGATTACACTATAAGAGTCACTCACACAGGATCTTTCCATATGGTGGAATTTAACGCTGGATAGGATTTCTCATCTAACGCATCAAGAGGCTGTTTTTGCTGCTTTAGACAAACAAAAGCACAAGATAGTCATATTAACTCCATCAGAGCTGGTGAAACGCCAGATACTAGTGACTGTCCTTCAGCCATCCAGGTAATAAAACGTTTAAATTGTTACTGTTTCTTCAAAAGGCTCTACAGCTGACAGTTATTGTGTAGATGAATAATGACCATGAACTGTCTACTGCAGGTTTGTGACTGAGCTTCTTGGAGGTGAACCATACGTCTCGTGTTCAGTGGTTTGAACTGCTCTCTGCCACCTGCATCACATCATGGAGGTCTCTGATGATGACTAGGGGTGGGAATCTTCAGGGTCTTCACGATTCGATTCGATTACGATTCAGAGAGCTGCGATGCGATTATAAAATGATTATTGATGAAAGATGTATTGTTCTTCCCCCTCACCTTCCTGCCATGTGACTATGAGGTACTATTAAAGCATTTGTAATAACCCGACATGATTTTACTTCCATTATCTTTAATTATTTAATAATAATTTAATTATTAAAACATAGCAGTGTTTAAATGTGTAAATATAAGTTTAAATACAGTCCCTCCAGGAAGGTGTGTGGTTTTTGTGATGGTTTCATCCTAAAATGACTGATTTGCAAAACATTTTTCAAAAGTTGTGGTCAAAGTTGCAGTTTTTTTCAAGCATTTTTTGTTTAAGGTTTTATTTTGTTTATATGCACACACTGTATGCGCCGTTTCATCATAATATAAAGACTACAAGATGCTGTAATCACCATGACGACAGAGCTGACTGTCTCAGCATCACTCAGGTGTTACAGCGTGAGCGACTCGTTTTACTTTCACTTTTAGACGTTCACCTCAAAGGTTCACTGGTTCAGCAGGAAGAGGTTCCTCGTGATCGCTCACTGGATACACACATCATGTGGTTGTTCGCATGTTTAAAAAATGACGTTCAAAGGATTTCACGTTAGTTCACGCTGACGTCCCGGTCCTATTTTCTCACGGAGTAGCAAAACCGCCGACAGCACAGTTTAGGTCCTAAACTATTTCCTAAATACCTATACCTAAACTTTAGGACACAGATCAGTTCTTTTTAAACATAGTTTCTCACATTGACCGAATACGGACTTTAAACAGAACTCACCTCGTCTCTTTCAGCACTCGTACCAGACCCCCAGCCGCGGACCCTCTGCTCCTCTCTGTTCAGCCAAGCGAATATTTTTGTGTATAATCCATCACATGATGTTTGGTTCAGAACAGCTTCTACCACTCTTGTGTAATCGCTACTTTGGGAAATTGACTCACTCGTATTTTAGCCGTAATATATTATAGAATCTGGCCGGTGCCTTTAGCGGCTCGACTCAAAAGCAGGAAGTAAACACAGCTCGAGGCAACGGGGATTGGTCAAAACTTTTTTAAATGGCGGTGATTGGTCAAAAAAGAAGGTGACGCACAACAAATGCCAAGATGATTGGTCAGATTTGGGAGAAAGTTGGTGAAATTCCATGGCCGCAAACATTAATAATAGAATCGAATTTTTATATTTTTCAATCGATTGATAATCGTTCCTGTCTGCATCTTGATGCATCGGAAAAACGAGTTTATCTCCCACCCCTAATGATGACTCAAACTACATGGTGAAATTTAAGACTACTTTCACAAAGGACTTAAGCCAACATGTAGCTACATTCAACCAGGAGTGGCTCAAGATGGCTTCTGTGCTCGACCCACGCTTTAAGGATTTAAAGTGTCTGGCAAGGGGAGAGGAGAAGAGGGGTCTAAACTGTCCAATTTGGGCCATGGGTATTTTGTTTTTCTACTGTTTTGAATTGAAATGTAACTTAAATGTATTTTTTTCATAAATTAAGAGCTTGCGTTTACAGTAATAATGTCTGTGACTATTATTTGATTCTGTCCAGTGGCGGCCCGTCCATAGGGGGCGCTCGGGCGCCGCCCCATCAGTCCCAAGAGGAAGAAGAAGAGAATTAGGGATCACAAAATATAAAAAACTAACATAAAAATAAAACTAAACGAACCATCCATTATATATAAGTGCTGTGTATAATCTGCATTTAGGTGTAGTTTAGAAAGGTTTTCTTACTATTTTTTACTGGATCGATAGGTCGTGTTTCTTTGGGTTCTACTGCGCATGTCTGGACGGGACGCCGTCCCAACATAGCGCATTGTTTTTTGCCCCTGACGCATGCGCACTGGCAATTTTTTCCTGACGCATGCGCACTGAGTGCAAAAAATAGGAGATCGCTCGGGACACAGGTCTTCAAGCGTCCCTGTGTGACATGCGCACAACGGCAGGAGACCTAAGTGTTGCTCAGACTGAAACCGGAAGTTCTTGCTCTCTTTTTAATGGAGGGTAGAAAATGGATATTTATTCAAAGAATCCTTCTTTCCTGCTTGTGAAAACAAGCCGAATGATTCCATTTGTCCTGATTTCATCAACTCATTGGTGAGTGACTTCGTTTGTTTGTTTCTTTTCTTAATAACTATTTGTCTGTCACAGATTTTCCCATTCAAAAACCCCATAGGCGGAGCTAGCCGCGGCTAGCAGTGCTAAGTCCTGATGAGTGAATTTATACCTTAAATAGCGACATGTGTTTGTTGAGGTGTATGCCGAATGTTAGAGAAATACAGATACTGCTGATTGAATATGTTGGTTTATGTAGTTTAGCCCGTTTTTCATTAGTTTTCTCTACTTTTCAATAAATTATTATGGCGTTTTAAGGAAGTTTGGTCTGACTGGGTTTGATGGGACATATCAGTGGATTTGACTTTATTTTGTTGTTAATTCACTTCATTAGTTGAGCTGATTGTCATGACTTGCTTGGTTAGTGGTTGTTGGCTGAATTGTAACATTAATTATCTGACTGTATTAGTTAGAGATGGATTTATTTGTTTGTGGTGTCAGTAGAAAGCTAATTGTGAATATTAAGTAATGTTTTTTGACTTTGCCAGGTTGTTTTTTCCTTGAAACTTTTTCAACTTCTGTTGTGACCACATTGTGGTTGTTTTTTATTTTTATTTGTATCTAATTATATTGATATTATATTATATATTGATATAAGGTCTCCTTATGAAGACTTTATGATTTCTTTACTGTTTGATGTGTAGAATTAGACCTAACAGCTCCACATTTCTAGAGAACTGGTGGTACTAGGGATTTTTACCAGCAAAATATTCAGTCAGATGAAAATATTATCATTCCCTGCCCTAGTGGTGATATGTGATTTTTTTTTTTGCGCATCTGAAAACTGACTAGCAAAAATGCGTCCCACCCAAAAAAAATTTCACCAGCCGCCACCGATTCTGTCCCCCACTGAAATGATTTAAAATAATGAAAAAATGCCTTTTTAGGGGGCAAATTTTCTTGTACTATTAAAAATGCAATTAATTTCGATAAATTAATTACAAGCCTCTAACTACTTTGATTATTTATTTAATCGAGTCCCACCACTAGTTTTTATATAATGGATTTATAAAGATTTAATCATTTGAGAAAAAACATCTGATAAATATTGACAAATTTAAACAAAAATGAAGCCAAAACTTAACTTTTCAATTGATCCTTTTTATGTTTTGTATATTTCCAGTGTTTCATATGAGAATAAACTGTGCTTTTCGAAACATATGTGCTTAACATTATCACTGTTATAATAAAATGTTGAGTGAAATGATATTATAATTGAGCCTTAATTGACTCATTGAAGTGAATGTCTTAAGTTTGACTGAGGTCAAACTTAAGACATTAACAAAACAAGCTAGTCTTTATCAGTTTTTACAGCAGAACATCTCATTCAGCACATCCAGCCACACAGTCTTTATTTACTCATGTCTCGCTTTCCTTGATATGAATACACATGGAAGAGTTAGCTTAAAGAGGGTCTAATGGTATGTTGCTTTGTCTTTGTTTTGATGCTGCTCCTATCAATCATCTGCTGAGCTAATGTTCTGCAGACATTGTTCTCCTAAGTTCTAGAAATTCTTTTGAAATTGATTTGTTATAAACTTTGTGTTTAGTGTTAAATATGTCATTTGCTTGCAGCAGACCTCTTGGACTCATCTAATGCCAAATTATTAATTAGCTCAATTAACTCATAAAATAAACAAAGACTGAAATGTTGTAAAGTAATTTAACTGAATGATTTAATCCAAATAAAGATTTGAGGTTTTGAAATATTCAATTGCAGAGCCAAAAGTTTCTCTTGTTCCATTTTTCTCTGAACACCTGTTTCCTCCAACAAGTAACCCAGAGATTATTCTTTTCCATGTATTTCACTTCTTTGTTGTCTCATTGTATCTGCTCAAGCATGTAAATGGACACCATACATACCAAGAAGCAATAATAAAACCATTGTATGTTCAGTCAGGACTAGCTTCTATTTTGCCTCAAGCCAAAGTGAAGGCAGTCACAGGAAAAAAGGCCTTCTGTTTTCATATTGCTTTTTAATCTTTTTTTCCCAGTTGTATCACGTTGAATGACCAAGCACTGCTTTATATATAACAGTGGTTCAGCAGCTGTAATCCAAACCAGGCATATTTGTCACACTCGCCTTAACCGCCTAAGCCTGTGGCCTTTTTTTTCATCTCAGAAAAAGCTAAGAGACATTTTGTTAAAATAAAAAAAAAAGCTAGAATCAGAGTTTCTTTCAGCAGTCTAGAATGAGATTTGACATACTCATGTAAAAAAAACATGAATGCGTAGCCTTAAATACATATGCAAATAATGTGATTCGTTTTTTTGTTAATCCTTTTGTCTCAGTAATGAATGTGTCAGGGAAGGGGAAGGGAAACATTTTGCTTCTATGTGCAATTTCACACTTTTACGTTCATATCATACACGTAGTTTGGCTACACTAGGACAGACCTCCTATATATATATATATATATATATATATATATATATATATATATATATATATATATACACACACACACAAATATGCATGAAAACATTGAAAATCTACAACTTTGTGTCACTGCTTGGGGCAAAAACACCACAAAGAACAATGATGTAATAAGGGCATGCAAGGAAGAGGCACAAGCAGCTGCATATTTGCAATTTAACAGTAAAAAAAAGATTCAACAAAGCTTTGGTGCTTCACTTTCTAAATGCATGTTGAATCCTAGGAAAACCAAGCAGTTAAAGCAGCACTCTGGAGGATTTCATCAAGAAAGCAGTTTTTGATTCTAACGTCCAAAGGCTCCTCCTCAAAACATCTCGACACGCGCGTCCGGTCGCGTGTGCGTGCGTGCACACGGCGCATTACGTTGCGGGCATAAACTGTACAGCTCAATGTGTAGGGTTTAATCACTCACAGTTCACAATCTTATTCCAATACTACGAGGGTCTGATGAGTCCTCTCTGTCCCTGCTGCTTCTGATATTAGCTCTGTTAGCAGAGAGCTGCTGCTGGACTCTGAAGCTGAACTTGACTCGGCCCTGGATGAACTTTCTGACCAAAATAAACGCGTAATCCTGTCAAGCCTTGCCATTCTGTGAGGTGAAAGGTTTAAAAATAAAAATAAATCCATCTTTAGCTGGAGAATGGGTAGGTTTTTAGTAGAAATGAGTCGAGACTGAGACGCAAACAGAGAAACACACGCAGCGTCCTGTACGACAGCGCCCCCTACTAGTACAGGTTTGGTCGATGCGCGTGCATGTTGAGAGAATGCAGAAATTTGAATTTCATTGGCTGAAAAATGTCGGCGTCAAGAAATAATGGAAAGGGGTCTCTAGGAGGAAGGAGGGTCTTCATCAGAATGACAGATGTTGTGGAACTCAACCCATAGATCATAGTTTAGACCTGAAATATCATTTAAAACATTTAGAAAACTTTGATACAGAGAAAAATGCTCCAGAGAGCCGCTTTTATGGAAATAACAGATGCTATTACATATTGTTTGGTCAGAGTTCACCTGAGCAGAAGAAGACAAATTTAATACATTGCAACCATAAATTGAAAGAATTTAAAGGATAACTGTCAAAATCATCAATAACTGTTCTGTAGCTCTGTTCAGTAATTGTGGTTTGAAACCCTGGTGTGAAACAATGGGCTAGCGCTGTGTCCCCCGGAGCAATTAAAGCCACCCTCCTATCTCCTCGCCATAATGAATATGTTACAGAGACATCTAATTACCCTACATGTTGGGTGTCAGAGAGGCATTGTTGAGCTTAGTGAGCACACAACTCATTTATTAATTGGATTTTTGTGCTGAATCCGGTACTTTTCTAGGCATAGGTGGATTACATAATTACAACCAAACTATGCTTTGCTATAGAACTAAAAAGAATAGTTGCTGTTCCTTTGTTTCAAACACACAGTAAGTTCAGTTTTTTCAAGCGAAGAAAGTTGATCATGTTTTTTCAAGTAATACAGATACAATGTGCAGTCACTGAAGAGTGCACTTTTAAGCTAACCAAAATTTACTGTTTTTTTGTTGTTTTTATGCTGCTTTTAAACTGTTTGTCCTCCAGGTGATTTCTAATTTCGTTGTGGTAAAACTTGTATTTGCTCTTTTTGGCTTTGCTCTTTTATTTTTTTGCAGTGACCCATTTTCACACACCTTAAATCTGTTTGTGTTACTGGACCGTCCTCCCTGTTAGTAAATCTTTTAAAGAAATAAACACATTTTTTTTTAACTTATATATGATCAAGGCTTTTATGTACTAATAGACTACATCTTGCCAAGATGTTTCATCATGTGAAGAAGAGAACTCCCAATTTTTCAACAAATGTGCAGCTCAATAAACACTCCTGGCTCGTTTTAATGATGACCAAAGCTTATTGTGGAGTTAAAAAACAAATGGACTTTTTTAGATGTTCATCACACAGGCAAAGATTGTTTCTTTTCTTGTTTTTTTCCTAAAGATTGAACTTCTTGGCTCTTATCAAACATGTACTGTTTGTATTTTAAAATAAACACATATTGTCATATTAAAGTCCCAAACCTAAAGTTAATCTACATTTAGATTTTTCATGGGGTGCTACAATTAGAAACATCTAGGACAGACCTTAGTCAATTTATGTGAAAAACAGAAGAAATATGTTTCCCACATTTTCCCTTTTTGTCTTATTTCATATGTAAATATGAACCTTTTCTCAATATAAATCACCATATAGACACCTATAAGTACTGGTTACTTATTTCTAATCTGAATAAGTTTTAATGTAAAGTATGCCAAGAAAATTTATTTCTCATATCGTCCTCTTAACATTTTTACTGATTAATTCTAATGAAGATTTTTTTTTAACTTCCAGCCATAAAAACAGTAAAAAAAAAAAAACAACAACCTCCAAATGTACAAATATAAATATTTATCTTAAAGTATTAGGGTAGGGTAGATAGATGTAAATTAAAGCAGGATCTCTGATAAATACAGATGGGTGGGGCCACTGTGCTGCCTGTCCCAGTGCATTCTGGGACTTATAGTATTAAGGGTATGTAAGTATTAAGTAACTTTCCAAAATGCAGCCAAACTTTAGATTTTCTCACCATTTCCAATGTGGAATTAATTTTGCTTGCAGGACAATTGTTGAAAGGGAGAGGAGGGGGCCATGTGTGAGTAAACAAGCTCTTCTCCTCTGCGCGTCATGTGACACAGTGTAGGGCGGCGGAGGTAGAAACAGAGCGGCACATTTTATTGTAAAAGTACAAACATTTTGCACCAACATGTATATATATTTTTGTTACCAGAACCTACCAAATGCTTTCAGTCAATACCAAAGAAGTACCGTGCTTCAGTACCCATCCCTATTTATGTCTAGTGGATTCTAATGTAAACATCTGAACCGTAGCTCACTGCTACATATTCTTCTTTTTGTCTTCCATTCAAGACGACTTGGTGAGACCATAAGTACAGCGATTCAGCAAAACAGAACCTATTGTTCATTCTTTGGCATTATGTAAAAATGTTTATCTTTGCTTTATAAGTCTGCTTTTGAGCCAAGATTAAGGGCTATTTTGGTGTTTGCACAAGGCAAGGATTGGGAAGGAGAGAACACGGAAGAATTGTGACCGAAGGAGAGCAATGAGATAAACATAGAGATATAGAAGAAGAAGGAAAGCAAACCGGAGGCATATGACTGCTAGTGAATGGTTGTCCTGGCAACATGATTAGGGTGCTTAGACAGGAGTTTTAAAGAAAGGTGACATTTTTTATTGCCACAGCAGGAGAAGACTGAAAGGATGGGGGGGTAAAGAACTGTCTGGGGTGACACCTTTTTCTCCACGCGCTGCTGCTATCTGGATAACGACGATCATAAAAGGCTGTTAAGGTATCAAACACCAAATCATCAAATACTGTTCAGCTCAGGGACAATTTACTCTCAGTTATTGCTTTTCACCTCTCTTCCTGTTTTGTTCATCCTCCCTGAATCGAGTCAATGCTTTCTCAGAAGTGAGAAGGCAAGGAAAAAAAAGAGTGCATCTGTTAGTGCCAGACTTTTTGATTACTAATAAAAAAATCTATTAAGGGAGTACTGGAGAATGCTTTGCTTTTTCATGTTATTAAAAGTTTCATTACAAAAGCAACAAAATAAAGTAGTTTATGTGGTGTTACTTACTTCACCTGTCAGTGGTCATAATGCCCACAATGGCTGCAAGGCCAGGAGAGGTCAAACTAGGAAGAAACTTTCAAATGTATGCAGGCTCACAGAGACTCCTCGGATCAGTAAGAAGATGGACAAACAGTCAGACCCTGTCTGGGAATATTTCCCATCCTCATTTTAGAGTCCAGGTGTAGTAATATATGTGTTCCCATGGACACACTGTTTTCAAGAGTTCTTACATCAAACAAATCAAATGACTGAGCAACCCTGTTACATATGCATACACATCCTCGTGTACATTTTCATATGAATGAAGAGTAAAATTAACAAGAGTCTTTTGACGTTGTCAATTCATCTTAGCTAAAAAAATATATTTAAAAAATTGTGTATAGATGATATTTATGTGTGTAATCCTGAACAACGGACACGCTTTCTGGTTTCCCCAAGTGATGTCCTGATTTCATCATCCTGGTAAAAGCAATACATCTTAATTTGCTTCTGTCACCACAGCTTGGCCTCGATCTGTCAGTTTCTCAACCGCCGGGAAAGGTGTTACACATAAGAAGGACATCGGTTCAAAGGCAATACAATATTCTGGCAGTCATTTCTTTAGAGGGATGTTACTTTTAGGTGTGTTTGAACTCTGAAGATGGGTTCTGGGGGCTCTTCTGATGTCTTAAAAAGTTTGGGAGTTTAACAAATCTTGTTCAACCAAACTGAACTTTGCTGTTATAATTGCAGTAAGAAAACTATATTTATAAAACAAGGATTTGTGAACCACGTTGTCTTTGAGAGGGATTAAAATGAAGATTTGTATCCAAACACATTCTAATTATTTAATTTATGTTATTGGCTGTGATTTTACTTATCTTAATTAAACTAAAGTTAAATGGATAGTGAAGAAAGTGGAAACCTTATTTAAAGTTTTTTTTTTGCCAGTTTCTTAAAGGATTTACGTTTCTATCTTTAACTGAACCAGCTGATGACGAATCCATCACTTTTTAAATATTGTAAAGACCTTGGTCCCACATAGTGTTGTCACAGTACCAAAATTTCAGTATTTGGTACCAAATACCAGTAAAAATCCATGGTTCTCCGTACCAATTCTGATACCAAAGCAAAACACAAAAACATGAATTAAAGTCATGTAAATCAGATGACTTTTCATTTTCTATCATTTTGACTGATGGTAAAAAAAAAAATCTGGTCATAATCTCTTTTTACCTGTCACTTATTAATTTTTAAAATTATATTAATTACATTTTCAGCAAGATTATGTCATTCCTTTTAAATACTATTGTAATTGTTCCTTGACCGTCTCATCCTCCACTGAGGGTCGCGGTCTAGAGAACCTGAGAGTGTTTAAGCTGCAGAAGATCGTGCAGTTCTGATGGTTTAGTTGACTTAACACCGGGCCCAGTTCAGCACAAAGATCCAGTATGACTGATCAAAAGAATCTAAATCACCTGATCAGCCATCATCTGGAAATCTCTAAAATCTTGCCCCATCCGGAGTCTGGAGCGCAGTGCATCCATTACACATGAGTGCCACTGCCACTGAATGCAGTATTCATATGTCTACAATAACTACACAGCTGATCACAGTAATGCACCAATAAGTACAGTTATATACAGTAATTTAAAGACATGAACAGACCGTGATTTAACTCCTAAAAGCAACATATTATCATTCAAATTCTCATTTTTATTCTGTTCAGAGATGCGAGTGGAGGGTGATTGTTGTCTTCTTGAGTATGTGTGTGTGCGTGCGTGCAAGGGTCTACAAGTCTGAAAACATGTCTTAAATTCACCATGTTACCATATCACCAGCTGTGCTGCAGGTTTCCCGTCTCCAAAATGTGCTTACACAACATTTAGCATTGACCGGGTGCTCAATACTACTGGTACTACAGAAAACCTGGTACCATAACATTTAAATTGTTTTAGTACCGACTTTGTACTGAAGTTCTGGGTCTTTTGACAACACTAGTCCCACAGTGGTTTATTAGGGCCCTTCAGAAAAGAATAAAAGAGACCAAAATGTTGTGTTTGTTGTGTGATATTAAAGTCAGAACATTTAAAAGCAGATAAAATGTTAAAATACTGTTTCTAGAGTAAAGTAGCAATGTCAAAAATAAAGTTGAAATCATGTAAAAAAAAAAAAGTCTAAATAATTTTTTTCAGAGAAGCCAAAAGAAGTGAACACCGTAGCACTCCTGAACCTGACTGTATTGAGCTTTTACTGCATCAAGTACAAAAATACCGCACATACTTTACTCCCACAGTATCATTGATCACAGCAACAGAACTCAGAACTTTTTTCTGTCCTTCACAATAAGTCAAACACACACAAACTTCAGAATACTTTCAAAACATCTGAAGCTGTTTGGTTTCTCTAGTGAAGTACAGCGTGTGCACAGCTCCAGATATTAGTTATTGTGCGTGTGCTAAAATAATCTATTATTTAAACCTGTTCTGAGGCATTAGGTCAGCAAAAGGTTTGTTTACCCAAGATACTTCAGGACCAGGTCTTTGCATAAGTGCTGCTTTAGTTATTGATCCCCTATTTTAACTAAAAATATATATATATATTCTCATTATTTTGACTTTACTTTGGAAATAGTTTTTGGACTTTTTTTTTTTTTTTACATTTCAGGGGTTTTTTCTCAGCATTTTGACTTTGATCTTGAAACTAGGAAACAAAGAATAAATCTTTCTCTTCATTTGTTTTTGATTCTGTGGCCCAAATACTGTGTTGTATTGGTCCAATGTGCATTGAGTCCAAAAAATATAAAAACTGAAGTAATGTAGTTTGGCAGCTGTGGCAAAAACAAGACCTTATTTGTGACTTGGGAACACAAAAAAATTCCACTTAACTGTTTACCTTTCACACACATCCACATACAGTATATGTTTATGTGTCAGTTGGCCTAATTCATGTTTGATAATAAACAAGGTGTGGCTGTAACTATTGAGTTTTATTAGTAGTAGTTTTTACCGTGATGTTATGTTGTATAAAAGGTTTTATTTTCTTATTATTTCTAGCTCCAGGACCCAGTATCTGTTTGACTCGATGCGTTTTAGCTTCTCTTGTTCATGTTCCCTTGTTCTGCACCTCCCTAACTCACCCACTTAAATCACCCTCCCCAGGATGTGTACTCTTTGTTTTCCTCTGTTCTTTGTCAGATTTTTGGCTTTTTCTACATGACTTCCTGCTCTGTGTGTCTTCCTACTTCAGTTCTGTTCATTTCTGGAAGTATTTTTGCTTTAGTAGTGACTTTTTGGGGTCAATAAACTAATTAAGTATTTTTTGCTGACATTCTGTCTTTTAAGTTTTGCATTTGGGAGCGCCGTAGAGAGTTCTGCTTTGCCGTTTACCTAAAGCACTTTAGTTCTTAAGATAATGCTACAAGCAGCAAGATGTCAATGTTTATGTCCATCTAGAAGAACACACATCTTTTTCTCAAGTACGAAGGTAATATCAGTAAACAAAAGCAACATCTACATTATAAACTTTGACTCTTTGTCTTGGCAGACTCAGCAGGGTGTCTGATGAAATTTTTCTTCTGTAGATAGAAGATATTTGTAGCTTCTAGCTGGAGTGTCTCAGCCTCCCTTTGGCACTTCTTGACCTTGTTATGTCAGTCTGAACCAAGGGGAACATGGCAGCATTAGATCAATCACCAAAAACCCAAAATAGGACCCTGACTTCCTTTTCTTGCCTCTCCACACTGTTACCTATAAAGTTTAAAAGATATATGTTTATCTAAGTCCAAGTCAAAAGTGACAAAATGTTCATTCAGTTTAATTGAAATATATCTTTGATATTAGTTGAGTTACAGTTTTCTAGTTTAGCTGCTACTTCTGTTTTTTTTTAACATAATCCTATATTTTTTTCAACAACCAGCTGCAAACCTACATTCCCACATGGCTGCTTCTGTTAAGTAAGGGTAAAAATCTCTCAAATATAATAATTTACTTCTTCAGATGAGCTTGACATGTGGCTAAACCTGGAAATGCAGTGTACTTAAATAGGTCAAAGATAAAACATTTGCACTATCAGTTTCTGATTGTGTTTTGTGGCTAAAGTTGCTCTCATTCTGCCACTACCAGCTGCTCATTTTCCTAAATGTCTGGAGTGATGCACCTCGCATTACCCTCCTCCTGCCATTTAGCATTGATTGAGGTTGCAGAATAATTGTCAACTGAATAGCATGGATTATGATAAGTATCGTGTTCTCTTGACATTGCTTTAAGCTAAATAACTACATTATGAAAATGCATGAGAAACTTCTAAATAAAAGCTGGTTTTCTTGTCTATTAAGAAAATATTTTTAAAAATGTCTAACTATTAGGGACCAAAGCTGGTCAAATAATGTGTTTTAAGTTGCTTGTCAAAACAAAAAAGAACAAGAGTCTTTATCTCTTGGAACCATTGGAACCTGACTTGCGAGAAATGGTTGTCCTACCTGAACCCATAAAGTTGGAGAAGAAATTTGCTGCAAAAGTTGGACATAAAAATAGAAACAAACAACATCATTTTTAAATTTACCTCCTTTTACAATGATCCTGCATTAAATATCATATATGTCTGTGTTACTGAAGCTACTGCAAAGAACAACAAAAAAAAGGTGCAAAAGTGGAACGTCTCATATTTCCTCCCATTTATTTTTTCTCCTCATTTTATTACTGAGCTGTCACCACAGCATTTTAGTGAGATGTCTCATAAAAATCACCTGGCCCACTGTGTCAAAGGCGGATATAGTATCTGGAAATTTAAACCCAATCCATTAATGGGAAATTTATTTTATACTCGATGTCAGGACGGGCCGGAGTCTGGCACTGGAGCTGCTGCTGATGGCTGTGAATGTCGCGCACATGCAGCAAGTACTGAGCTGGTGAAATATGTACGTGGTCATGAATTTTCAATTTGTCAGGGTTTGCTTCCTTGGGGGGATTATCACCTATAAACCATATGGGTGGTAAAAATAGAGTCTATTTGTTATAAAATGGACAATGACACAGGGGGTTGGGGATAAAGATGGCCTTAAGTTTAATAAGACCAGGTCTGGGACAAGCTTAAACCACTTCACCTGGGATTTTTCTGTAATGTTTTATGGAAAAACTTAGTTTTTTTTGGTTCTTAATTATCTTACTAATATCAAAGTATAATACTCACCACATATGGTAATATACACTAATCAACAAATGAAAGTAACACTTTTTAATCAGTCTGCTATAAAGTTAGTTAAACTTATGGGTTATTGATCTGGTCCGTTAAGTAGGAGAGGAGGTTCTTAATCAGTATCAATCAGCTGATTGGTGTTAATGAAATTAACAACAGGTGCAAAAAAGGGGAAAATAATGAGACAGACCCAAAAACAGGTAGTTTTGCAGGCAGAGGCCACAGACTTTTTCTTTCCTTTTTTGGCTGCTTTTCAGTAGTTTTGCATTTGACTAGGGTCAGTGTTACAACTGATACCTGGACCGTACAGAGGTTGCACAGACAGTCCAGCTTCACCAGGATGGCACATCAATACCTGCCACTGACAGAAGGATTGCTGTGTCTCCCAGCACAGTCTCAAGAGAATGGAAGAGATTCTAGAGCTACACAGGGACGCCAGAGGACCTGAGCCCTACATAGTGACCTCCACCAGCCACTGGTGAATATCTCTGACCAAACCATTAGAAACAGACTTCATGAGGGTGGCCTGAGTGACTGACATCTTCTAGTCCTGTGCTCACTGCCCAGCACTGTGGAGATCAAATGGCATTTACCAGAGAACACCAGAATTCAGTTGCTGCAATGATATTTTAGCAAATTGGACTAGCCTGCCCCATCGGTTTTTCAGTTTACACTTCTTGGTGACTTCAACTAAGCCTTGTGTTGGCTTATCATTTTTATTATCATCATCAAATAATGGGTCATCCTTTTGTTCCTAACACATTACTCAGTTCATATCAGTATGGTTATCCAGTTTGATTTTCTTTACAACGGAGATCGGATGTGTTCCTTTACAGTTTTTGATCAGTATATAATATACTGAGCTGTTTAGAGGAATGTCAGCATGTGACACATTCAGCCTTGTTCCTTTTTCTTTTAATTAAAATGAAACTTTTTTTTCTTGTTGTTTAAATTAAAATGCATTTCCAAAGCTTACCTTCAGTATATCTTTGTAAAAATGTGTAGAATACCTATCTATCCATGCACACATTATGTTATAAGCCCCTGTTAGTATTTTCTGACCCCACCTGCAGTTTTTTTCTTTGGTAATTATCATCATTTTACTTTGTTTTTTAAATAGTGCAAATAAATAAACTAAAACAGCTACTAGCCCATCACTGTTGTCCCTACAGAGAGTAGCTGGCCTGAAAGGACATTAGTATGAGTTCCCACCTGCTTGTTTTGCTGTAATCATATGTTTGGTTTAAATTTACATGTAGTTGATGTTTATTTATGAAGCACCAGTTCACTGTAGACTTATTTAAAGACATTGAAAGGATTGGAGGCAAGTTCAGTTGGTCATCATCTCTGCCTCTGAGAAATGATCCTCCATGTTTCCTCTTTGACTCACATGGTTGTAAATTTAGTCCCAGACTTACTTCCCTCATTTCTCTAAAATAAAATTAAAAACAAGTTAAGCATCAGCTTTGCATTCATCTATCAGTGATCTTTAGCCCACCTTCACTCTGAGTTAAATCCGCACTCTGGAGGATTTCATCAAGAGAGCAGTTTTTGAATCTAACGTCCAAAGGCTCCTCCTCAAAACATCTCGACACGCGCGTCCGGTTGCGTGTGCGCGCGTGCACACGGCGTATATACTTCGTGCATAAACTGTACAGCTCAATGTGTAGGGTTTAATCACTCACAGTTCACAATCTTATTCCAACACTACGAGGGTCTGATGAGCCCTCTCTGTCCCTGCTGCTTCTGATATTAGCTCTGTTAGCAGAGAGCTGCTGCTGGACTCTGAAGCTGAACTTGACTCGGCCCTGGATGAACTTTCTGACCAAAATAAACGCGTAACCCTGTCAAGCCTTGCCATTCTGTGAGGTGAAAGGTTTAAAAATAAAAATAAATCCGTCTTTAGCTGGGAAATGGGTAGGTTTTTTGTAGAAATGAGCCGTGAGTCCTCAGTGAACGGCTGAGACGGCAGAGAAACACACAGAGTGTCCTGTACGACAGCGCCCCCTACTGGTACAGGTTTGGTCGATGCGCGTGCATGTTGAGAGAATGCAGACATTTGAATTTCATTGGCTGAAAAATGTCGGCGGCAAGAAAAAATGGAAAGGGGTCTCTAGGAGGAAGGAGGGTCTTCATCAGAATGACAGATGTTGTGGAACTCAACCCACAGATCATAGTTTAGACCTGAAATATCATTTAAAACATTTAGAAAACTTTGATACAGAGAAAAATGCTCCAGAGAGCCGCTTTAAGACCTCACTACATGGCCTGAACAACCTATTAAAACCTACAGTGCTGAAACTTTGGAGAAACATCTTCAGTGTGCAGGCAATTACTGTATGATGCTGCTATGCTTTTAGTCAAATACAACGTTCCCTGCTATTTTCCTCAACTTATCATATCTTGTTCGTACAGTGGTCCTATGTACACCCATGGTTGTACAGCCTGGGCCACATCTTTACAGGGATGCTTCTATGCAGTAGAAGATGATAGTTAATATTCCACTGATGGCATGATGAGGTTGTGGCTTAGGCATGAGGCCATTGCTTCAAATTCTCAATACCTAAGCCATGTTGTTGCCTCTTGGTCACAGGCCGTAGGTGTACTATCACCTCCTTATGCTCCTCAAGTAACCACCATAGACTGTCTATAGACTTTTTTGTGCATGCTCAAAATTACTGTAAATCTATCATCCTCTATCACCTGTAGTGAAAACCCACTGCAGTGCTAATGTTTGCCAAAAGACCTTGTAAATCCTGCAATGATGATCTGGCTGAGCTTAAACTTTATGAAAGTAGTTTTTGTTGCAGCATAGATAACTATACAGTACATTGTACAATGTATTTAACATTAATATTTGTATACAGTCTGCATATCGGAGGGCTACATTATGTTGCACATGATTTTGTAATTGGTTACTACTTTACTACTTTGGGAAAAATTGGCAAGACTCATGGACAAACAGAGCAAGAGATGAGCGTTCGATAAATTAGATTAGTAGCTGTAGCTGTCAATAAGTCTGAACAGCACTGCTGATGAAGCATGGCTTTTTTCCTCTTTTTTGGGGTGTGTGTGCTAATGGAATTAGCTTTGAGATTATTCATTCTCAGTGTTGACATGCTAAGCATTTCTTATTTACTGCCGTGGTGTCAATGAGCAGAAACACAGAATAGAAGCATTAAGCAGCTGTCTTGGGCCAGAATGTGTACATTGAGACCGATGCATTTTGTAATCAGCCATTTGACTGAAGCAATACACCAACATCCAAGCTGGTTTATTGCACCGCAGACACTATTTTGCACCGCAAGATTGTGCTGAAAAAGGGACTGTATCCTTAACCACACATTAGGAGGATCATGTTTAATCATTATGTGTTACATGGGCCTCAGATAGCCAAAGATTAGATGTGGATTGGGAGCTTGTTTTAGGAGTTAGAAGTCTGGTGCATTTCACCAGCTGTCAGGAGCTTGAAAGATTTCAGAGCCTCATGCAAGACTTGATTCCTTCATAGTGAAGCGACTTCCTCCTGTGGTTTCTGCACACTTCCTGAGCTGCTCAGTCTTTTTGATTTGTTCTCTGTGGACACTCTCTCAGGCTGACCTGGAGTACAGGAAGCCTCTTTACCTTTGAGATGGGATGTCTGCTGCAACCAAGTTCTGGAATAATTTGTGGCTTTTTTATCGTGTCATTCAAAACACACATTTTTCATCATTCATCAAATTGATGGCATTTTATACAGAACAATGAGTTAACATCTTAAATGAATAAACTAGTGGTGGGACTTGATTTAAAAAATGTATCAAATTAATTGCAGACTTTGTAATTTAGTAATCACAATTAATTGCATTTTAAACTAACAAGAAATTTTGCCCTAAAAAGCTATTTTTTAAATTTTAAATAGTTTTACTGGGACAGAATCAAATAATATACCTGAACTTTAATATTATAAATTCAAGCTCCTTTAATTTCTAAAAAAGAGGGGGGGGGGGGGGG